>BMAU01021261.1:1065000-1176534 GCA_019973935.1 Trichonephila clavipes
TACCAAATTTCGTGAATGTAGCTCAATTTCTTCTGGGTGCATATATTTTTTGCGACAGAGTGTATATATAATCATATATATATATATATATATATAATCATATATATATATATATATAATCATATATATATATATATAATATATAATCATATATATATATATATATATATATATATAATCATATATATATATATATATATATATAATCATATATATATATATATATATATAATCATATATATATATATATATATAATCATATATATATATATATAATATATATATATATATATAATATATATATCATATATATAATCATATATATATATATCATATATATATATATATATATATAATCATATATCCGTCTCGATCGTTCGCTTCATAATATATATATAATCATATATATAAAAGAGCAACCCAATACAGTATAGAACGGTAAAAAAAAAAGTCGGCAGTAAAGAATAGAAAAAAAAAGTCTTCAAATGCACAGTCAATAGTATTTAAAGAAATACCATTTTAAAAGAGCAGGGCATATTTTGAGGGGAGCCTCAGTTATATGGGCAGAAAGTGGGCAGGAGTTAGAATCTGAGATTCCCATTCTACATTGTTAATCCTGCATTAAGTAATGATCAGTAGCAAGTCTGAAACAGGCCATCCGATTGCTCTAAGCAAGGAACCATAAATTCTTGTTGATTTTTCTAAAACTAGCCCCATCTCTTCCCTGAAGCCCTCTCTATGTATAGGCTGGAACCTTTGAATCTAATGGTGCTGGATATATAACGCTTTATATGCCGCAAAGCAAAGGAGGATCTGGCTGCATCACTTGTGATTCACTTTTGGCCAGCAAATCAATCCTTTCATTACCATATATCCCGCATTGATTTGGAATCCACTGCAAAGCAATACAGTTCTTTATATTCAACAATTTATCGATTTTCTCCCTACAGATCCCCGAAATCTCACATTCAAAGTGATTGGGAGTTGTTAAGGTCATAACTGCAAACATTGAATCAACAAAAAAGACGCTTTTTTTATACATTTCTCTATCTTATCTTAAAGAAATGGCAGGGCTCCTTTTTTCCATCAAAGTTTTCAAATGTTTTTCAATGGCAAAATATCATGTGATCTTTAGAGAAAACTCCAGCTCCAGTATTTTAATAGCCCTTTAAGCCGAATCAACAGTATAAACTTGTAGCCAAGAATCATCCGGGTAATGCTCGTGAACAGTAACCAAGGCGGTGTATTCCATTTCATATATAATCAAGAGAAAATTTTTTAAAAGGAATATCTGTTAAAAGGCAGATCCAAATAGCCCCTTGCAGACAGATCCACATATAAAGTCCAAATGACACCCAGCAAGTTTATTTTTTTTAATTAACACCAAAGGCCTGGGAAGGGGAAACTTTTTGAAGATGGAAAATAAAAGGTAGAATATAGTTCTCTTACACAAGAAAGGTGTGTTTACGATCACTTTACAACCGGCCAGTAGTGGCTCAGAAAGTTTTTTCTTTCTTTTCAATATTGTTTCAGCAAGACTTAAGGCCATTCTTCATCTACGGTTACACAAAAGCTCCGACCCAGTTGAAAGTTGGTAGCAGCAATTGGAGTAGATTTTATACCTTCCATGAAAAGTCTCAGGATACAAATTCGGAAGATATCTAGTTTTTTAAAAAAATTTGCTTCTGATATTCTTATAAGGACTTCACTATCCTACTTACAACTCTTAGTCTTACGTAGGTCGTATCGGCTGTGCAAATGACATCCTGAAAATTTTGGTTTTTAAACTATTAAACCCACGCATTAGAAATCTGGCGAGCATATTTTACTTTACTCAGCATAGATACGTAAAGACGAGTTTTGCAGAAATAGTCTCCCATAAGGGTTAAGAAGGAGTTGCGGGGTTATTACAGGTAAAACAAATCTCTGTTTTTGAACTATTACACCTAAAGACTAGAAATTTGGCATGCATATTTTTTTGGTGAATAGAGATTCCTTTAAAGAGCTTTTTTCCAAAAATCAACACCCAAATGATTACGAGGATGTAATAGATAATAAATTTCTCTTTCTTGAACTTTTAGATCTACTGACTCTAAATTTAGCAAGAGTTTTTCTTTTGTTGAATAGAGATCCGTTAAAGGGTGTTTATGTGGAAATTGAGGTTATGAGTGTTGCAATGTACTGGGAACGAAAACAGTCAGGATAAAGATCAATATATTTCAACTTTATTCTAGCTCTAAGATACTACAACCTCTTATCCATCGTTTTCTCCATTTCTTGTCATCCTCGTCTCTAAACTGATTTTCCTGCCTGCTCGTTTTCTAGGTTTTAGCGCATTTTTCTGCCCTCTACACTCTGAGCCAGTCCTGGTGGATTTTTTGTATACAAAATCATGAAATACCCAGCAAAGTAACTGCCAGTGTACATATATATATATAAATACATATAGGCGAGTGGAGACTGAAAGGATATATAATTCAAGCACTTTGAAGTTAAAATTCTCATACTTATCTGAAGGAGTTTAGAAATTGGATTATATATATATATATATATATATATATATATATATATATATATATATATATATATATATAAGGTATCCGACTATGTTAGGAACTGTGATTTAAAAAAGCGCATAAATGAATAATTTTCAGGATATTTAGTGTCACTTAGGTTAGAATACTTGTATAAAAATGTTTTAAGGACATATTGAAAAAAAAAAATTAAATACAATATTTCGGCAAAAAATTAACTTAGAATAACCTTTTTTCAAAATGTTCTCCTTTGTTAAAAATGCTTCTATTATAATAATATTTTGCCTGTAGACCTCTGTACAGAGGCTCAGCTATAATTTACGAAAATTAACATTATTTTAAAAGTTACAATCAATTGAAATAATTGTTGGCGTTTTTTTCTTAAAATTTCTCCCCTCTGTTGTCGAAAAACATGGATAAACCCCCTTCTAAGTTATGTATATCAAAAATTCTGGTTGAGCCTCTGTACAGAGGTCTAAGCTATACACAGGCAACATACACTGCTGGACAATTGCTAAGGAAGCATAACACTATCATCCTTAGCAACCACAAAATGAAACGAAGCAAAATGTGGAAAGTTAGAATAAGTGCGCGATATTAGTAAGAAGAAGTATGAGTATGCAATTTTTTTCCCACGTCTGTTCATCACGTGATAGCGTTCATAAGAGCTTTAAAGGTTTTGACGCGTGTGGACAGTTGTTGTTTCAAGTCAAAGTTTTACAGGAAAGATTTAATAGACGAAATTAAAATTTTTCGCATGTCTTCCCGACATCACATAGATGATTTTATGCGTGGCCGAATTATTGGAAATATCGAAGAAGGGCGAAAAATAACAGATGTTGCCAGGGAGTTCGACATCGCTCACAGCGTTGTTTAACGGCTGTGGAAGTCATTTAAAACTACTGGAATGTGTAGTAGACGGCACGGGGGAGGTCGTGTTAGAAGTACGATGCCTGCAGAAGACAGATATATCGTCCTATCAGCAAAAAGGAACAGGCGCACCACAGCTCAGCAGGTGGCAAATCAGTTTCTTGCTGCCTCAGGAAAGCAGATCTCCCGAAAAACTGTTGCCAGACGTTTGAGGGGAGGAGGACTATACGCGCGCAGACCTGTTGTGTGTGTCCCATTGACCAGACAGCACCGTACTGCCCGTTTGCAATGGTGTCGTAAGCATCACAATTGGACTGAACAGGACTGGGCATGTGTACTATTCTCAGATGAGAGTAGGTTCAGTCTGTCATCGGATTGTAGACGCCAACCGATCTAGCGCGAGAGTGGTACTGCTTATCGTCCAGAAAATATCCAGGAAAAGGACCGATATCCGACATGCAGTATCATGGTGTGGGCCGGCATCATGATCAATGGCCGCACGCGCCTACATGTGGTTGCGAATGGGACTATGACGGGTCAACGATACATTGATGAAGTTCTACTTCCTCATGTTCGTCTTTTTCCGTGGTGCTGTCGGTGATAAATTTGTTTTTATGGACGACAACGCAACATGTCATCGAGCACTCGCTGTTCAGGATTGTCTAGACAGCGAGGGTATTCAACATCTCGTATGGCCAGCGCGTTCTCCAGATCTAAAACCCATTGAAAATGTGTGGGGTGCTTTGGGGAGGCAAGGTGCTGGTCGAAACTATCCTCCGACAAACAAGAACACCCTCATCCGTGCACTCACAGAGGAATGGGATAAATTGTCTCAACAGCTGCTGGATAATGTTGTGCAAAGTATGTTACGACGTGTGGAATGTTGCATCACACCCCACGATGGACATATCCCGTACTGATACCTTTCTTTAAGGTGCCTACTGACTTTTAGATGCATTGTTCCATTTCTCCGTACGCAGATCAAATGAACATTTTTTTTTTCTTTCAGATGTTTCACAGCTTTTGTACTTTCCAGAACAATAAATATTCTTTATTCTAATGTCTGAACAGTGTGGCAACTATATTTTTTCCTACTAGGCCTCGTGTCTCGCTTAATGTTATGTTACATAGCAATTTGTGATCCGTCCTGAGCAATTGTCCAGCAGTGTATTATTATAATAGAAGCTTTCTTCACAAAAGGAGAATATTTTGAAAATGGATCATTATATGTTCATTTTTTGTCAAAATATTGTACTTAAATAATTTTTTATTGTAATACTATTCTTAAAACAATTTTATATACATTTTCTAATCTAAGTGATACTAAGTATCATAAATATTATTCATTAATACTCTTTTGCAAAATAACGGTTCCGAACGTAGTCGGATACCTTAAAGATACTGGAAGAAAAGTAAAATAAAACTATAAAGAAAATAAAACCTAGAAATTCTTAACAAGATTGCAGTACTTCTTTATCTTATTCTGTTTCAAGAGAATAAAAGTTACAAATAAGTGAAATGATGTACCATATGAATAGAACCCGTTACAAGTTGATAAAAAGTCATTGCATTAACGATTCAAATTGTGTCAGCTACTTCGTCTGGAGTCAACCAATATGTTAAAAATCCCGTTTAGAGTTCTTAAAAAGATAAAAATATTCTTTCGGAGCAAACGAGTAAGGCATTCTCGTATGAATTCTAAGATACCCGAAATAATTTCTTACTTCAATCATCCGAACAAGTTTCTTCTTATCATATACTCAGTTCAATGCATACGTGAACAGTCTTATGATTTGGGTTCCTTTGGGCCATGTGTTATAAATCCTAATAAAAGTAATTTTTTTTTGAGGATAGTAAAAATTATTTTTAATGTGTGTGCAAGTAGAAAATATGCTCTGAATTTGGAAGATAATTTTATATCGTCAAACACTTGTCCTCCATTTTGGACATATGTAGCTCAGTTATTGCTGTTTTGTTGACTAAGTTTTTGTCATTTACATGCTATCATTCCGTGGGTATGAATTTTAAAAGAGATGGATGACGATAAGCAACATTTACACCATTTCATTCTATTCTGTTTTCATATGAAAAAAAAATGCTGTTTAAGAGATGGAATTGATTAATTTGATTTTGGGTGAAAATTATGTAAGTAATTCAGCAGTAAAAAAGTGATTTGCAAGATTTCGTGATGGAAGTTTTAGTCTTGAGCACAATCAACACATACACACACACTTCCAGGAGCATTACAAAAACTTGAAGGGGAAGAATATCATGTTTTACTGGATCAAAATCCATGTAAAACCAAGAAGAGCTTGCAGAACAGTAATGAGTTACTCAGTGATCAATATCGCTTCTATTACATGCAATGGAATAGATACAAAAAGAAGAGAAATGGGCTCCTCATAAACCGACAGAAGAAAGCAAAAACTGAAGAGTTGACACCTATGTAAATTTTCTTTTTTGGTTCAAAAGAAAGATATTTTTTTTCATTAAGGATGGTAAAAAGTGTATTCTGTGCGATAATCTCTAAACGAGAAAAGCACGGATTTGGACCAGTCCATCCATCAAGAAAGAATATTCATCCCAAGAAAGTGTTACTCTGTGTCTTAGGGAAATGGAAAGGAGTCATTGAGAGACTATATGAGCTTCTGGAACCTGGTTAAATTGTAACAGCTGAGCATTACCAGATTCAGTTGACCAAATTAAGTGATGTTCTAGAGGAAAAAAGGCTATTTAAAGGTCAAGAAAGGCGGAAAGTGATACTGTTGCATGACAAAGGTCGTCCACATAAAGAAAAACACCACCAGAAGTTCGTTTAGTCCTTAGGCTGGGAAGTTGTCCGGCATGCGGTGTATTCTCAAAACGGTTCCATTTGATTACTTTTTATTCAGATCGAAGCCATCATATTAAAAAAAACAGTTCAAATATGACGGTTCTAGAAAACTGAAGATTTTCTAGGATGGCTCGATGGCTATTTTGCTTTGAAACCAATGAGTTTCTATCACGAAAGTATTCATCCTCAACCCGATAAATGGACAAAGACCATAGATGGTAATGGGCAAATTATTAAGCTTTGTACCTTTTCAATAAAGTCGAACTTTGCCAAAATATGCCGAATTCACACCTATTATGTACTACGAAGCTTTTTCTGACCACTTTGCATAGCATATAATGAGAATGACTACATTTTGAATCCAAGAGGGTACGAATTAAATGTAGTTAAAAGTTGCAGAAGTTAGTAGAATGAGGTCCCCGTTTATTTGTTCTCTTGGCAACTCTTAAATGCAATTTAGAACTTCATTGTTGATATCTGCTTAAAACTCTGAAATGGTGTTGATTCAAAACCTATCTTACCTTACTCCTAACTTCTTTTCGCGTTTTCCTTAGCAGAATTCGTCATATTTCAAAACTTACTGAAATACAGATAAATAAAAATATTAAATTTTTCTTCCCATTTAAACTAAAATTTAGTTAAATGGAAATAAAGTAATTTCTTTAAAAGTTTTAATAGGTGTACAACTTTGCTTCCGCCGTTTTGAAAGATGGCTGTAGCGGTAAGTGGAAGTCGAAATAAATAGATCGTAGATGTCATACAATAAGCTTAGGTATTTGTAAACATAACGCCATCGAAATATTAGTCGATTTGTGTCTGCATCATAAAGTTATTCTCGATTATAAACATGTCAGCGTACGAGCCGAATTCTCGTCATTCGCGGGAGGTTTTAATTTTCTGCTTTAATATGAGGAAATCTGCGGCTGAGGCTCATCGAATGCTCTCAAATACCTATGGTGAGGCCGCTATTAGTGAAAGAACGTGGCGAGAGTGGTTTCAACTCTTCAAGAACGGTGATTTTGACGTCGAAGACCAGCATGGAAGACAGAAGGTTTTCGAAGATACAGAATTGGAGGCATTACTTGATCAAGACTCGTGTCAAACGCAACAAGAATTAGCAGGATCATTGGGAGTAACGCAACAAGCCATTTCAAAATGTCTGAAAGTCATGGGAAGGATTCAGAAACAAGGAAATTGGGTGCCGTACGAGATGAAGCCGAGAGATGTTGAACGGCGTTTGTTTGCTTGTGAACAGTTGCTTTCAAGGCAAAAACGAAAGGGGTTTCTGTATCGCATTGTGACTGGGGACGAAAAATGGGTTCGTTACGATAATCCCAATCGCAGAAAATCATGGGGATATCCCGGCCATGCTTCATAGTCGACGGCCCAACCGACTATTCACGGTTCCAAGGTCCTGCTCAGTATTGGGTGGCTCGGCGTCGTGTATTATGAGTTGTTAAAACCGACTGAAACAATCACAGGCGATCGTTATCGAACGCGATTAATGCATTTGAACCGAGCATTGAAAGACAAACGGCCGCAACACAACGAGAGACAGGATAAAGTGATTTTACAGCATGACAATGCTCGACCCCATGTTGCGAAAGTGGTCAAGACATACTTGGAAACGTTTAAATGGGAAGTCCTACCCCACCCACTGTATTCTCCAGACCTTGCTCCTTCGGATGATCACTTGTTTCGATAAATGGCACACGGCCTGGCTGACCAGCACTTCCGGTCTTATGAAGAAGTAAAAAATTGGATCGCTTCAAAAGATGACCAGTTTTTTCAACGCGGGATTCGTACGCTGCCCGAAAGAAGGGAGAAAGTAGTGGCAAGTGATGGACAATACTTTGAATCATAAATGTATAATCAGTATTTTACAATAAAGCCTCGAATTTCGGGAAAAAAACGGCGGAAGCAAAGTTGTACACCTATTATTTCAATGGTAATTCATAAAACACACGTATCAACCAAGTTATTTCGAAAAACACAACTTTGAAGTGAAAGTTACGAATATCATGTGTTATAATGAAATCTATATTATGGTATTTAGTAACTATCGCTGATTTCCTTTTTAAAATATAAAAAAATCAAATTCCTAATTCTTCCTCTATTTTTTAAAGTATAAAAAATCAAAAACCATCGTATGTTTTCAATAATTATTTTTGTTATCGTATACACAGTCTCCGATCTTTCGTTCAGAAGTCGACGAGCAGCCCAATTCAGTGAAGAAGGATAAAAGAGTCACAAGAACAGTCAACAACCTTAAAATTACATACAGTTTCAATAAACATACAGTTAAAAGCAGCAAGGAATATATTGAGTTGACCCCCAGACATGGCTAAAATCGTGGTCCCAAGAAGGGCAGGAATCAAAGTTTACCATTACAACTACGACATGGCCAATTAATTAATGGGCACTCATGTCCCTTAATTAAGGGTAATGAAGTTCAGGCAAAGAAAGATACAGAAGCAAAACAAATTTGACTTTTTTGTAAAGTATATTTATTAAACAAAAGGTAAAGAGCAAAAAAGATGCTATATGTTTGACATAATTAATAAAAATTGCGGTTTTTACTCCTGGAGCAAGTTTCAAAAAAGAACCTATTTACAAAAACAGTATAACATGGTTAGTATGATGGTTAATGCGGAGTATGTCTCCCGAACAATGCGATACAGGGCTTACAACGCCTAGGCATGCTGAGTATCAAATTATCAATCTGATCTCGGGGAATATTACACCACTCATCAAGCAATGCCCTCTAAAATTCCGGTAGACAGGTGGGAGGGGGTTGACGGGCTGCAATTCGTCGGCCAAGCATATCCCACACATGCTCTATTGGATTCAAGTCCGGTGAATATGCTGGCCAATCCATACGGGTGATATCCTCCGATTGAAGGCATTCGTCTACAATGTTTGCACGGTGAGGACGGGCGCTGTCATCCATAAACAGAAATTCAGAACCCATGGCGCCACGACACAAACGTACATGTTGTTCCAAAATGACATCCCGATAGATGTGACCTGTCATCGTTACACTCTGAACATGCAGGTCAGTTCTGGAACCAAGAATAATTCCTCCCCAAACGAGCCATCATGCACCACCGTGACGGTGTCGTTCAATGGAGTTCTCCTGGTGGTAATGGGTACCTGGTGCTCTCCATATTAAAGTCCGGCGAGAATCAGACTACAAACTAAACCCAGACTCGTCGGAAAACATCACACAAGAACACTATTGTGGTGTTCACAATACATGCTCTCTACTCCAAGTTAATCGCAGGCGACAGTGAGTTGCGGTAAGTGGAACACATCTGACAGGCCTACGAGCATATAGACCAATGTGCCCTAAGGGTCTGTACACGGTCTGCCTTGAAACTGTTGTACCGGTAGCTGAAGAGAGCTGACGAGACAGGTCTGAAGCTGTGCTCTGTCTATCTTTTGGCAGTAACTGCCAAATACCTGTCCTCATTCGGCATTGTAACTCGGGGCGACCTGTGCTGTAACATCTACTCACATTACCATCATCTTGGAATCGTTGCCAAAGCCTGGAGATGACACTCTGGGCGATTCCAAGTTCCTCGGATACTTCCAGCTGGGTATGTCCACATTCCAGTCATCCAATAATTTTACCACGTAAAAACTCATCCAAATGCTTCCTTTGTGCCATAATTATGCGGTTATTGCACTGAAAGGCTTTTAAAGCGCTTGTGAACAATTTTACTCCTTTGCCACCATTCCTTATATACCCCTCTCTTACACTTTCGTCGTTGTGACGTACTATCCGCGCCATCTGGTGGTTTCCTGTAATTTGCATATTCTTCTTCAAGATGTGTGTGATAATTCTACAGGTGAAATCCTTATTTTAGAGGTTAATTTCTGTGTGATTCTGAATTATCCTTAATTTTTGACATGAGTGTATTAATGCAGGTGAACCTGTGTAAATAGTCATGACCAGCGGCAAGTATAAAAGAGACCACGCTGACTGCTTCAGATCAGGAAGAATAATTACTTGCACTTTTAAAAGTTAAAGATCAATATTTTATCGACAGTTTTAAACTTAACTCGCATTGGTTAATAAAAGTGTTTTCAGCTGGAATATATTCTTTAAGAATTCTGTGTGAGCTTAGTGATCTTAAAACATATAGTTCTTTATCCAGTGGCGTAACGTAGAATATTAGGGCCCCCTGCAAAGTCAGGTTTTGGGCCCCAAGCTGAATCTTACAAAGGATTGCAAAACCATAACATAACATATGCTTTAGACCCCTTAGCATCTAGGGCCTACCCGCACTGCACGGGTTGTGGGGGTGTACGCGCGCGTTACGCCACTGTTTTTATTAAACACTTAATTACAACAGGACAATTACGGAATTTTTAAAGGCGTATTCTATTCATTTGCTTCATTTCCAATAGTTCACTAGTAATTACTTGATTCAGTGTTTAAATTTGTTTTTATTATTTAAATATTCCAGAAGTTTGATAAAATTTTGTGCTTACCTGATTAACTATATTTAATATTACCACTATTTTTTGCGTGTCTTGGCGCGCTTTCTTGCATCATTCAGAAGAAAATATTTACCATATAGAAACAAATGTACTCGCGCGAAAATGGCTAATTCACTTGTTGAAATCGGCCTGATTAATCTGTGATCTACCAATCAAAAAACTTATTTGATCCTCGCCAAAGGCGCTTTTGGCGATTAACCGCCAATTACAGGTTTTTTAATAGAGACAAATCCGCTATAATCCCCGTTAATCCGAAGGCCTGTCTGTAACCAGAGAACTGATATAATTTTGCTCCGGGACGTTTGGAAGTAAAGCTTGCTTAAGATTTTAAAGGTAAGATAACAAAACTATTTCCAATATTTTTTATCAGTTTTTTAAAAATTAATTGAATGAGACGTATTAAATTAACTAAACTAAACATTATAGTGGAATTTCTATAGAAATATTAATATTTTGCAGCATTTACGACGCAATTTAGGATAAACGTGCTTCTTAGGCTTGTCTCAAATGGATTTCGAGTTTAGTTAATTATTGTCCAGCCATATATTTTACAATTAATAATAATATTGTTTACATAGAATCTCTTGAAATAAGATTAATTTTCTTTTCCTAATTCTGATAATTCTCTCTCTTCTATTTAGAAACTGTTGAGATCCGTTGTAAAGTTAGTGTTAACACCATCGTTCTGAATGTTCGGGAAAAAATGAAGAAGTAATTAAATGCTAAAATCTATAAAATTAACATATATATATATAATCGTGAGAGTTTAATTGGATCTTCTGAAAGACTGTATTTCTCATTCAATATAATTTTTCGTTATTTTTAAAATACTCAACAAGTTGTCTGCCATGTTAAATGATATAAATTGTGGCCACAAATAAAAAGATACTTTAATATAGATATTTCAACTAAGAACTTTACTATAGAGAGTTTTCACCTAATTTTAATTCATCTTAATTTTTTTCAGCAAGGAACTGATTTTTTTAAATTTTAAGTGGTTAAAACTTCGTTTCGTTTTTTCACGAACAAAGTAAGAGTTAACACCACTGTTCTGATGAGAAAAAGTAATTTGTTGTAAGATCAAAAGTTGAATAGAGAATCTTCTCAAAGACTGTATTTCTTATTTAATATAATTTTTCGAACATTTTTAAAGTATTCAACCCGCCATTCAAGTTGCCCACCATGTTGAACGATATAAATTGGGACACAAAAAAAAGATATTTCAACTGGTTATTGAAAAAAAATGATAAATAAATTTTTGCTCACACATTTTAATTTATCTTAATATATTTCAGCAAGAAGCTGATATTTTTAATTTTACGTGGCAAAGTTTTGTTTCGTTTTAGCTCAAACTTTTCAGTTTCATTTCATCAAATAGGCATTCAAGATTTTGACGATCTTTTAGTAAGAGGCTCTCCTTTTGTGTTAATCAATGCTACAAATTATGATTGCTTCCTATTTTGAATTGGAGTGGACGTCCCGTCTAAGAATCCTCGCTCTGCTACTGGTTGTCCTTTCGGAGAATTACCATTCTGCTACGGGGAGTTCCGCAGTAGTGACTTTTTAATATTTGTTTCAATTTTATATACCGTGCAAAGATATCTGTGATTTAACTGTTTCATTAGTTCAAATGATATATATTGAATCGTTCTTTGTAGTTTGTTTAAGGTGTCATGGTACCATCTAAATTTTAGTATATTTTTAATATTGGGAAATAGGTGTGAAGTGTATTTTATATAAGTTAATATTGTGTAAAAATTCCACAAAATAAATTTAATATTGACTGCAAAATGTGTGGTTAATTTTAGTTTTTCAAAATTTCTTGACAGTATTTTAAATTTAAAATACATATATTTTTTACATTTTTCTCTAGTGCCTAACAATGTTCTACATAAAACTGAATAGAATTTCTTCTGCTGCTAATATTTATTATTTTTTTCATTCTTAGATATAGGAGGTCGATTTGCAAACATTATCAGAAGTCGAGTCTAAAATAGCAAGATCGTCAGAAACAAAAGTAACTACTCTTTATAAACGTTATTACCCGTTTGGTTCAATATGTACAATTGGTACACCTTAAAGTACTCAACATTGCATTATTTTTTATTTATGAAATTTTAAGAAATTACTACACATTTTAGCCACGCACATTTCCATAAAACTTATGTTTTAGAACATTTATAAAAAATTTCATATCCCTATTTCAATTTTTTATAAACCTTAAAGCTTGAAAAATATGTGAAAAAAATTCAACATTGAGAATTATTAATATTTAAAGCTATTACATTCCTTAAAGAGCATAATATGAAAGTAATTGAATAATCTAAAATGTATGTAAAGTATTAATTAACTTGTTTAAAAGTTCTTATATCATAAAAAATTGTCAAAATTTACAACAATAAAACAGTATGTTTGTATAAAGAATGCATAAAAAAATTGAAAGATCATTGTCTCATAAATCTTTATTAAAACAATTACTTAAAAAAATATATACACCTTAAAGCTAATTCTATGCACAGTTTTACTGCTAACACAGTTCACAACATGCTCATAAATATTTATATACATAAAACAGAGATAGTGCTAGAAAGTATTGGAATATTAAACACTTACAAATATATAATAATGAAAGTTAATGCTGAAAGTGGTTATCTTAAAGATGCTTTATACTCTAGAGACATTGATTTTAATCTCATTTAAAAATTTAATATCAGTATAAATGACTCAAGTATGTTTAGTTTCATAGTCTTTATAGTAATATTCTAGGTTCAAAAGAAGGATTAATCTATATCTATGTATTTGTTGATAAGTGTTTCTATAGTTGATATCATAATCTGTTTCCTTAAACATGTATTCAGTTTTGCTTAAAAAAGAAGTAAATCTGAGAAAATAATTTTTCAGTAATGTTTCTTGTTTTGTTAATTTTGAACTTAAGAGAAATTCTTCATAATATTGTCGAAAGTGACTGAAAACTGCATGCACTGTTTTTCAAATTCTTCCATAATAAAGCAAAAATAATAATTCAACAAAATTATCTATAAAGTAAAGAAAACCGAGAGTTTATGATGGAGAAAATTTTTTTGTTCAAAATGTTTTCTTATTTCAAAATTTATATAATTTATACTCCCTTTTAATCAGACGAATGTTGATGATTCTTTAAAAAATCCCCAAAATTGGATTGTTTTGAAGATTTGTTATAACTTTTAGCAACATTTTTTTTTAAAAAAAACCCTTATTTTTACTACTTATCTTTCACTCAATATTCGAAGTTAAAAGTTGCATAAAAGCATTTTCTTTATCTCATACAATGTTAACTAATAAACAATCTAGGAGAGATGTTTTCTAATAAAAGAAGACACGCATAATCTAGACAATAATGTCACAGTTTTTATGTCAAGTCCTGCTGGTAGTTACATTCATGTCGTTGAATGCAATATCAACAGCAAAAATTTGGATAAATTTCAAAAATGAAATTACTTTGGTATCTTAGCTTTGTAAAGTAGTAAGGAATGCGTGGTTCTGAGGAACACTTTATAAATAATTAAAATTTTGAAAAAAAATATCAAAAATTGTACAGATATTGTGCTAGAGTTATTTATGTGTCACTTAAGTGCTCCAGTTCTGCACGCATTTTGCTTTTTAAAGAAAGTTCAGATAAAAACTATTCCGAAAAATTATCGAGTCTAATATTCATTGACAAATGTTAGACATTCCTTTCGTTATTCTTGAGTTTCTTAAGAGAAATTTGACAGATTTAAGTATTTGAAGTTAAGTGTATTATACAAATGCAAAAAAAATAACATTAAAAAAATACATTATGTTATGAGAACTTACACAGAATATGTTAATTGAATTTTTATTTATTAATTTCCATAATTTTTTTTATTTAACTGATCAAAGAATTTATTAAAAGTTAAAGAAATAATTCAGTTAATTTGAATTTTGCCGATTCGGTGGGTTATTCAATTCTAAATTTAATAGAAAACTAACTGTTGCACATTTGAAAACATTCGTAAGTGTGCTGTACAAACCATCATGTGTAGAAAAATCTTTTTTCTTTTGATCACGTCGAAGGAACTTTCGAATCCGTGGGAATCGCTGAAAATTCAGCCGCCTCGTTCTTTATGAGTCTAGAAATGCGCTAGTCATAAAGCATAAGTAACGCATGCATTTCGCTTCTTGCTCGTAAATATATCGAAACGAATAATTTAATCAGGTTTACAATAATTTCTCTTCGAATTAATTGTGAAAGGTTGCTTGAAAACGGCGATTTATCTTTACTGTGGAACATTTACAATAATTTTGATTTTAGATTAAATGATATGGGAAAAAATGGAAACGAAGCACGAGTAGAGGAACTTAACTCTTTTCTCATAAAAATTTAATTTTATTTAATTAGGAATTGAAATTGCTTTCAAGTTTAATACTAGAAAGACTGAAACTTATTATATGCCTATATTGCCCAAAAGCAGTCAAATGAATGTCAAATGTGAAAGAATGATTAATGTGTAAAGAAATTCTTTTAAAATTTATTTTTATACTATTTACAGTCATTAACAAGTTATTAGTAATAATTAAATATAAAAAAAAATTCACTTGGAAAAAGATATATTCTGAAAAATTCTAAGAAATTGTTAATTATACATGTAATTTTTTTCTAATTGAAATTAAAAAGCAGTCAAAATGACTTCCTTTGGGCTCTCTAGTGTTAAAAACAGATTTATTTCAGCATTTGTATTTCCTTGGTATTTAGTGTGTTTTAAATCGATCATTCATGACACTTTCTAAAGAAAGACCTTAGAATATTTCGGCATTTTTCTTTTCGACTATTTTTAAGAAGACACATTTGTTAGTTCACACTCTTAAATATTTAAGATCCACAAAGTAAACATTAGCTAGATAATTTAACATGCAATTAAAATCTGATGGGCTTTGAACGGATAGCAAGAAAGTAATTGTATCATAAATATTCCCATCTTGATAGAATGTGATCTTCATCTCTTTGCATAGTAATTATTAAGGGCTGTGTTCAAGATACTGGTATGGAGTTAACTGGCATAATCAGATGTATTCCTTGAAGACTTGCATTTTTTATGTTCAATTTAAGTACTCATATACCAAAGTATAAAACGTAAAATCAAGAAAGCATAGTGAAAAAAAGAATCAAGAAACAAAACTTAAAGAATTACAGAAATTTAGCAAGTCTTTAAAATTGATCAAAATACAAAAAGTATATTGATGCAGCTTAGGGGGACAATGAAGAGTGGCACTTCCGCATTTTATATTATTTTTCTACAGCATTAAAAAGCCATAGAAATAATTTACCAGGAGAGTAATATTAAAGTGAATGAGGGGGGTTTGAGAGTTCTTTTTTCAATATCTGAAGTATGTAATATCTAGTTTTAATAGCAAAGATCTTTATACGAATAATTAAATAATGTTTATACGAATGATTTATAAACGTTAAAAAAACGGTACACAAAAATATTTCTAGCTGTTACCTAACAAAATAATTTTAATTTGAATCTCATAAATTTTCCATTGATCAAACCATCTTAATTTGGAAAAAGTATAATATGTTTTTAAAATGATGGATGAACCTAATTATAGATGTAAAATTGTGCAATAATATTTTATGAATATTGCTTTCCTATAAATGTATCGAGATTCATTTAAATTTTCTAAAAATGATTCCATTTCTTAAAATTTTAGGAAGTATTCTTCGAGGAAAAAGCAAGGTTTCAAGAAGTATTTCTTCTAAGATAGTTTGTCAAGGTAAGTAAGAAAATTTAATAGTTTAAAATATTTTTTGCATATATAAATGTTTACTTAATTTATTTCACTAAATAATTTTTATGAATTTCGAAAAGATCTGTTGAAAATAATTTAAAAAAGTTACACTATTCAGTTGCTTTTAACAAATTTTAAATTTTTCGCTTTTGACTTGTTATTTTTATAAAATAAAGTCGATAGTTAATTTCAAATTATTTCCAGAACAAAACTTCGGATTACAGGCTAGAAGAAAATCACTATTTACTCGATATTACATTTAACACGTGTTTTTAATGTAACTTTTGCTGATTTTGTAACTGTACTAATTCCTTAGTCAAAAATATTAGAAATTTATTTTTAATTTGACCAATTAAAATTGTACAGTTTTTACAAATTATTAGTTTAAACTCAGCTTGTAAATCAAATTATGTTTTTAAATTTTGTTTCCATATTTATTATATGCAAACGGAATTTTTTCATTCATTCGCTTTCCATCGTTTACTGATCGGAATATAATTGGCCGCGGAAGCTGAACCCATTTGATCTCAGTTGAAGAGGTCCAGGCAAAACGGAAAATATCCTAAAGGGACTTGTTCTAAAACTGTTACCAGCAATGGCAACACCGAATCCAGAAGTATGGAGAGAACTATTTTGAAGGTCACGAAGAAGTGATTTTGTAATTACAATGATTTATTGGATCAATCTCGTTTTTTCGTGTCACACCTCAATTAATCAATAGACTTATAATAAATACTACTTGTGTTTTAGAGTGGATGGCGAATTTTCATGACTAATTAAACAACCAGTTGATTATTAAATAACTTTTCAACTATTTTTTTCATTAAAAATAATTCGTGATTCTTCTAATTAAGAAATTCTGTTAATAAAATGTATTAAAAAAATAAAAATTGCGTATTTTTGGAATTTTTAAGGTATTTAAACAACCATCCAAAATATCTCATTACACTAAAAGGGAGGGAAAATGTTTAATCAAGGTTAGATCTCTAGATGAGTGTTAAATTAAAATGTATCGCACAAATATTGGAGACAAATATCTGCGCTAATTTTCGCTGTTAAATTGTCTGATCTAAAATCAGTTTTTTTTTTCTTTTCTAGGATTAACTCCGAAATGTCTAACTCCAATCATTTGAGTCTGATGGATGTTCTTGAGGCACTGACGATTGCAAAAACCAAACTAAGGTTACATTTAGCAGTTCTAGGAAACGTTGAGATGAGTTTAGCTGGGCTCCTCGACTGGGAAATAACCGATATAGTTGATCTTTTTGCTGAAGTGTTTCCTCCTGAGGAAATGCGTGTAAAAATGATTCTGCGTATTAAAGAAGCAGAAGATTTAATACTTATTATTGAGAGAATCACTGATAAACTGAAAGGGCGCATAAATCATCCTGAGTTAGAGCCATTGGAAATCGAGACTTTTAACTTCGTCAAAGAAGTATTTCCTATCATGAAGGAGAATCTTACTTTATGGTGTGAACTTATAGTCCTTAGGTACAATTTGTTCATTAGACTAGGCATATAATTGGTTTTGTTTAAAAATTATATGATTTGTTAAACCATATTATGATATAACTGAGTAACCATACTTATATTTCTGATGTTGTAAAAAAATCAACATCTGTAACATCTTGTATTTCTATTATTCCTTAAACTTTTTGTAAGATTTTTCATTGTACTTTGATTTTTGGCAAATTAAATAAAAATGGGATTGCAAGAGCTTCTTTCTGTTTTTCTTTTTTGTAATTCAAATGATTAAGATTAAATATGCATATATTTTAATATTTCTCGAAATAAATAATTTAAAATTTCCTTACAAATGATAAAATGTATTTTGAGAAGAATTCTTAGATAAAAAAATAATAAGTTATTAATATGAATCACATTAGGTTTATTCTTCGAATATATAATCCAAAGTTTAACAATTTCGATTTAAATTATCTGTTCTAAAAATTTACTTTAAAAGTTATATTTAAGGTTAAAATAATTTATACTTCAACCATTCTTATATTTGAGTAGGTTTAAAATCGTATAAATAAATCTTTAAAATTTTATAAATTTCAGGCAGATAATTGTAACTATGTACACTCCTTCCTTTTTTTATACGTTATAGCCCTGGTAACAGAAAATTTTCAAAAACTGCAGAGAACTTTCTGTAAATGTAACTGTACAGTAAACAGAAGCTATCCAAAGGAGTATGCTATATACAGCAATAATAAAAAAGAAAAAACATAAGAGAAACTTTTATGTAATTATTTATTTAGGGCATTTTATATGAATTTCTAACATGAAAATTAATACTAAAGACCTTTACAGTTGAATGCTTAATGTGTCGAACTCATGTTTATAGTGATGTTTTAAGAAAGTCATGTGTATTCAAGCCCCTCTTCTACTAAAGACCTCCCTCCCTCCCTCCTTGTAGAGAGACATTGCCCATGCAATATGTCTCAGGATTTAGAAAGACCTCACACGTTGAAGTGGTGTGACGCATGTAGTGTTGAGACTACCTAGTTATCTGATCTAAGTTCGAAATTTCGAGGCGTATGGGCTGTATTTAGTTGATTTATGAATAGTTCAAAAATAAGTAGTTGAAAACTTGCAATAAAAAAATGAACAATGAGAGGAACCAATTGTCAATTCATCTGACCTCGGGGTTTCTGTAATGGATTAAACATAAAACGTGTCCTTTACTTTTATTTATAATTTTTTCTTAACACTCATTCTCATGTAAATACAAAAAGTGAACCAAAATTAAAAAGGATATATTACGAATATTTTGTTTAAATAATGACACAATAATAAAAAAATGCTATAAGTAAAGATAAAATTCTGAAGTATATCTATTAGGAACTTTTTTAAACTCTTTCCCATAAAAATGATTAATCTGTTAAATACATATCAAATGATAGTAGAACTGAAAATTTCATGAAATACAAGGAAAACTTACTAAAAATTCCTTTATAAAAGGGGTTTGATGTAATGTTTTTCATGAGTCGCAAACAACTCTGTAACTTCTAAATAACTACAAATCTGTTTTTAAAACCCCAAGTTCTCTTACGAAAATAAAATTACACTCATGGACAAAAAAATTAGCGCACCAAAAATGAGTCGTCAAAATTAAATTAAATTTTACATACGTAATAACTACTTTGATATAAATAAATGATTAGAAAAATCAAAGAAAAAGAATCATTTATTTCAGACAAAAAGGAAAAATAACGGAGAATTTATTACCCTGTTGAACCCCCTCTAGTGCGAATGCACGAAGCGATACAATCGGGTATTGATGCATACAAGTTTTGTATGATATCTTAAGACAGTTCATTCCATATTTGCAGTGACCTTGCATCTAGTTCGTTCAAACTCGTGGAATGCCCAACTCGTCATCCCAAATGATCCTAGATATGATCGATTGGAGACAAATCTGCAGATCAGGCAGGACAAGGAAGGGTAGTAATAACGCGGAGACAGTCTTGTGGCACCCTTGTCATATGAGTTCGAGCATTGTCTTGTTGAAAAATGACTCCTGGGAGCCGTTGCATGAGTGGCAACACATATGGTTGCAGAATGTCAGGGACATATCGCTGAGCTGATATGGTGTGATACGGATCAATACAAGGGGTGACCATGTATTGTAGGCATTGCCGCTCCATACCATCACACCAACTGTGGGAGCGGTGTGTCGCCGTACAGCAAAGACAGGATTAAGGCGTTCACCACAGGCTCTCCACACACGAACACGATTGTCATCACTGCTGAGATTGAATCTGGATTCGTCGCTAAAGACAACCTGGTTCCATTCCGCTGCAGTCCAGTTTCCTCGTGGGCGGCACCACTCCAAGCGGAGGCGTCGATGGGTGAGCGTCAAGGGCAGCACATGTAACGGATACCGAGATTCCAAATGTTCTTCAGCCAGGCGACTTGGTATGGCTCGAGAAGACACAGGGGCCCCTAATGAAGGTTCTACCTGTGCCTGGATGGCGGCCGATGAAGCAGTTGGCTGTACGCGTGCATTTCTTACGATGTGGCGATCTTCTCGACGACTGGTCAGTCGAGGGCCTGGTCTTCGTGTAAATGACATCTCTAGGATTCACTGGTCCCAACACCTCCTCACAACACAATCAGAGCCTCTTAATTGACGAGTATCTCGCCTAGCTGACCACCCAGCTTCCATCATGCCGATGATTCTCCCCCTCTCAAACGGTAACAGTTGCTCATATTGTCTTCGAAAATGGCGCAATGGTATGTCTACTTCTTGCTTTGTAAATGATTCAGCACACCTGTTTTATACTCCTGGTTACCTGTTTTATACTCCACGGAGAACGACGATAAACGCCTTCTACCGGCTACACGTAATGCGTAATCACGTTGCATTTCTAATCATTTGCGTATCTCCCCGACATGTACCTTCATGCCAAGTTTCGCTACGATCCCGCAATTACTTCTTGATGCGCTAATTTTTTTGTCCATGAGTGTATATTCAAATTGCGGAATAAGTTATTTATCTTCACTTTACTAAAAGTGATTCTAGTTGTAGTAACAGTATAGTTATAAGTCTAATTATATATCAGACACTGATAATATTTTAGGGATTAATTGAGTGTTGGCCATTTATCATTCAAAATATGCACTGAGTGGCTCAGTATGTGAGAAAACATGATTATTTGCTTAAGTGAAACGTAATTGGTTCATTTTCGAACCTTCTTATTTTTTTTATAATTAAATTTTCTGAAACATAATAAAAAAATGTGAAAACGTTAGTGGCATTGAACTCCCTTGACACGAACAAGTTATCTCTCCATGGATGATAGCTTGTGAAATGATTGGGGAATATAAATAATCATCCACACACACACACATCAGAGATTATATCTCTATTCTAAATGGAGGTATAGCAGTGTTCAACACAAATAACTGCGTGTAAAAAATTTTAAGTTTATTTTGTTGACGGAGAGAGATCGTTTAATTTCTTGTGCCTGACTAATAGCTTTCAGATAGAAAACAGTTTTTTATGTGTTTAAAATGTTAAAATTCAAATTTTTTACATTAATTTTCTTTGAATTCTGCTATCTATACATCTGTTTATCTGATAACATTATAGAACTGAAATTTGGAACACTTGCAACTTTATGATACATCTGGTAGCATACCAGAAAGTTGCCAAATTAGTGTTAGAGTTGATAACTATTTGGCAAGATATCCGTCAGAACGGTTCTCGGAAACATTGAGAGTAAACCTAATTGACATTTAGTATCCAGTACAGAGGTAGTCCACATAGCCTCTCTCCCTCTGACAGATTTTGTTACATTCGGACTCAGTGATAAATACTTAAAATATTCTTAATTTTAAACACTTTTTTTTGCTTTCTCTTTTATTCATATGTTTTTTTTTACTTAAATGAACTCCTTAATTAGTCTGCTATACCTATTGGATAGTATTTCAGCTTAATGTCTTACGAAAATATTTCTTTTCTCGTGCTTTTTTCTAAAAAATAAAGAGTAACAAATTTAGTTTGTTTTGTAATATTGATTTTTTTATTCAGGAATATCCCACCTTTTTTATTTTAATGGTAGCTCTCTCTTTCAAACGGATATTAATTCAGCTTCAGCTCAATGACTTAGAGGTAGCGTGCCCGTTTCCCAAGATTGTGGTTTCAATACCAGCTGGAGCCGATAGGTTTCTTTAACGCGCGAAAATCCTAGGCACACATTTCATATGATTATGTGGCAAGTATGAGATCCCCTGAGTGTCACTTTGGCTTTAGTACTCTCGGGAAAATTAAACCACGGCAATATTTAGCATCCGACGAGAGCTTGAATTAAAATTAATTCAGTAAAATTTTAAAATTAATCCCCCTAGATAGTGTTATCATGAACTGGTGCCCACTTTTGGGGACTTCCCTTATCAACAAAGGCGTTGGTATCAATATGCAACTAATTAGGGGAGAAAAGATATTAATTCAGCATATTTTCTACAGAAACATTCTAAAACATATGAGGCGTGTTCAAAAGAAATTGATCCGAAGTGTCGCATGCGAACAGTTTTCAATGTATTTACGTGATTTAAACGCGACAGGGAAAGTATTTGTACCACGCATGCGCGTGTTCAAGCAGATTTGTGGTAACTGCATTCGAACGGTCGTAGAATTCATTTAAAAATGGCTTGGTGTGGATGTAACTGCGTCCCAAATGGATTAGTGATCTGTAACAAATGTTTTTAACTCTGGAAGGGTGTAAGCAGGCGAATCTTCATCGCAGAATGCTGGATGTGGGAGTCAAGACTTACGGTGACGTAGTGGGTGAGAATGTTTAGCTACGGTCAACAGGAGACAAGGGAATTGCCGCGGTCTGGTCAACCACACAAAGTTGTGACAGAGCAGCTGATTACGGACGTTGACACAGCAATCAAGGGAAATTGACGTCACTAATGGGTTCAAAGTTTCCATCGATATGTTCACAATATTTGCACCAACATTCTGAAATATTGATAAGTTTGTTACCAATGAGTACCCAGCATACTTTATGAGCATCACAAGAAACAGCGAGTGCACCTGAGTTTATAGCATTTGTTGCGCCACAGGCATGACATTGGCGACTTTCTGCAGAACATTGTGTGACAGAGAATAAAACCTGTTATCC
Source organism: Trichonephila clavipes (assembly GCA_019973935.1). NCBI lineage: Eukaryota > Metazoa > Arthropoda > Arachnida > Araneae > Nephilidae > Trichonephila > Trichonephila clavipes. The sequence goes on from BMAU01021261.1 coordinate 1,088,169, forward strand.
CTAATTCAAACCGGAAGGGAAGCTCGTTTGCATGCAGTCTAAATAACCCAACTCACCTAGGCCCAAAAAATTCAAATCTCATGAATCAGCTGGAAAGTTGATCTTGACGGTATTTTTCGACATGCAGAAACCCCTATTACTGGAATAGGATGTCTCCATCAATGCCCAATGGTACACCCTAACACTTGATAAGCTGCGTAAGGCTATCAAAAACAAATATCTAGGTATGCAGTTGTTAGAAGTCATTATTCTGCACGACAATACAAGGCCACATGTCGCGAAGTGAGTGTCGAGGTACTGGCCTCTAAAAATATAGTTGTCCTGTAACATCCAGCTTACATTCCAGATCTGTAGTCTTCAGACTATCGCATCTTTGGACCACTGATGAACAGCCTAATAGGTCAACGATTTCACTCCGACGACGACGTAAAGGCTGCAATTCAGAACTACTTCCATGATCAATCGACATCGTTCTTCGTAGACGAAATTCGTAGCCTTCCTAAGCAATGGGACGCCTGCCTAAATGCCGTTGATGATTTCTTTTAACAAACTTTGTATGCATTTCACTCATTAAGTATTGCTGTTTCTCTCTATGTATCTGTCTAATTTCTGTCCCTGCTTACCTCATGGATACACACAGCAATCACTTTCATTTGAACGCCCCTTCATATTTCCTCTTTTAAATGTTGCAATAAAATACCGAGGATATGGCAAAGAAATTAATTTTTAATACTTTTAAGAGTAATTTTAAAAACCTGAATTTCCGGTACCTATATGATAGTAAATTTTATTTTTGTTTTGATAAATTTTGTTTTTAGGGAATTTTTCAGGTTCACTGCTTTAAAATTGCGTAGTACACATCTACTATATATATGTGTGTGTGTGTGTAATAATTCCCTGTAGCATCCTTATATATATATATATATATATATATATATACTAGCTGTTATACCCGTTCTTGGCACGAGGTAACTGAAAAATTAAACAACACAGATTGAAGGGTAAAGAAGTTTTTAATGAGTTAATTTTACGTGAATTGAAAATTAAACAAAAAAAAACCTTTTGCATATCTCAACTAAACAAAAAAAAGACAGAAAAAAAACACCTTTGTTAAATTTTAAGTATTAAAATCTAATAGCTAATATAAAAAGGAATTTTTTTTATTTATAATTCCCCGTAACACTCTTGAGGGTCGATTTTTAAAAATACCTCCCTAAGCTGATCTCTGCTCCACAAAAGTTACACATTGTTAAAAGTTTTGTGTAATGAACGCTTAACATAGTGTAAATAATTTATATCTGAAAGTGTAATACATTAATATTACTTTCTGTTCTATTTATTTTATGATAAAATTGTAATATTCGCAAGCAACGCCGTTTCTTAAATTATAATGGTGATTCTATGAAAAACACAGCGAAATGATAACGACAGAGTCAAGATGGCAAATGTCTAGCTACTTTTATAGCTCGAGCTTTATTAGAGCTTTGTAAGACCCGCCGTGTAGGGGCGCGATGCACGTTAATGCTTTATCTACCACATTATGATTTACTGCAGTTTTATTCATGCAATATTTTTTTTTGGATCACTACATTGAAAATTAAGGAATATACATGTGGGAGACAACAAGGGGTCCAAAAGTCTTTCTTATGGTTTATTTAACATTAAACAAAAATTAATTAAAAAGGTAGATAAGTTTGACAATGATATGCAGAAGGTAACGCCTGCTCGCGCACCTCTCGCGTTCTCCTTTCTCTCTCTAATGTTCAAGAGTTTTTGTTTCTCTTCCACTAATTCAAAAGTTTTAGTTCGTGTTTTAGCTGCGCCTGCGCGTGAAGACTGCCTTGCTTTTGGCTGCATGCCATAACGGCTATCCTGACTGTACGCTGTCCGCAGCGGTACGTATTCCTTTTTTCCTTTCCATGGATACCAGAGGAGAATCTGAAACATACAAAAAAAAGACGGAACAGACAAGGACTATACGACAAATACACAAAGATTTAACATATCATAATTTTTCTGAACTAGACAGTTTCTCCATCATGTGAAGGCACCTCTTCGACATCCGGAAGGTTCCACAGGAAAACATTGTGTTTCACAGGCATGAGAACGTCTTTTTTAATAAGTTGATCTTTGGTTGAACGCATCGATATTTTCCTCTGTAGAGTTCTGGACGTCTGTTCAAAACGATTTCTCTTTTTCCTTCGTTTACACTGCCAAGGCTCAAAGATCCTTCGGAGCAACACAAACCGTCTATAATTACGTTCCATAGGTGAAGGGGTAGGTGAGCGGGAGATGAATTCCACGGAACTCGTTTTCATGGCACAATTGGCTTTCTTACACAATACTATATCAGAACATTTTTCTCTTACAATACTCAATTTTAACTTAGTACTCTTAATTTTATTACATTTATAATCCTTAATTAGAGAACTCGAATCATTTCTAGTATTAAAGTTTTTAACATATGGCAAATCATAACTAGAGTTTTCTATCACATTTGAAACAGAAACATTTGGAAAAGAAACACCATAATCTGCACTCAAAGAGGATTCACTTTCACTTAATAAAACATCGCTCTTTGCATGGCCTAGTTTCTCTATTTCAGAATATACACTGGGATGTATAATAAATTCTTCGGTCAAGGTCGGTGATATCGCCGTCCGCACACTTATACCGGGAGAATGTTGATCAAGAGAAATATTTATGGGTTTAACTTCTACCATACGCTGTTCGCCAAAACATGAACTTAATGTTATGATTTCTTCGGAAGGTGTTTGCACTCTAATTAGTGAGGAATTTAAAACTGGGATCTGGCAACCTGAATCGATCAAGGCTGTTACGGGCTGATTTTCCACAAAAATGTTTACGTATTGAAGATTTGCGCATTCATCGCTATTTTGTTTTTCGCTCTCGATTTTCAAAGTATTCACGTTTATTTTATTATGGATGTGGTCGTTAGATTCTTTAGGTTCAAAACGCTTCTCACAGTCTCTTGCGCAATGAGATGAATCACCGCATATAAAGCAATTTTTATTTTCTCTTTCAAGATATTGGGGATAGTTCTCTTTAATCTTTGGTTTAAAGTTTTGTGATCTATTTTTAAAGGGGTCTTGGGTATATCCATAAGTAATAGTAATTTCTTTATGTGATCCGCTTCTAGATGAAATATAAATATCGCACTCTTTAGCTAAATCAATAGGCCTAAACCAATCTTCTGCTTCTCGAATGCCAATATGAGTTGCGGTTTCCTTATTTAAAGTTTCGAACTGTTTCTCTTCGACTTTAGCTGCAGGATTTTAACTTAATGCTTTATTTTTAGCCCTTTGAAGTTCGACTTCTTTTTCTAATTTTGCTAACTGTAGTTTCGCGAGCTCAATTTTCTGTTTTCCTAAAGTTACCTCTCTTTCATTTCGCGATACTCTCTCATCTATACAGTTTTGAATTAAAGTTTTAACGAAATCTGGATCACTTTCAAATGTACTACTGTTCTCAATTTTAGTCTTTAGTTTAGCTATGGTGTCCGTACTCTCCACAGTACCGTCTAGATTCTCAACAACTCTTATGAGATCCTCTTTAAGAGCGTTTTTATACATTTTAGAAAAATATGGAAAGATCCTACCTTTTTTTTTCTCTGGCTCCCTTGTTGCTCGCACGTACGATGTATCCAATAAAAACGTTGATTCCACTGATTTCACCTCTTCGCAGGTAATATAGTTGAAATTGTTCGAATTGACACCTCTTCGCAGGTAATATAGTTGAAATTGTTCGAATTGATACCTCTTCGCAGGTGTTTGTGAGTGTTTCCAACCTCTACACAGGCGGAATTTGTCGATGGTTCGTTGAAAAATACACCTCTACACAGGTTATTTTGTTATTTGTTCCGACCTCTACACAGGCGGAATGAAGTTGAAAAATTCAACCTCTACACAGGTTGAACGAAGTTTCCGAAAAATGGCGGCGCGTCTCCTCCACGGACGGCTTTTGTTCACGTTCCAAACTTTGATCAAAATCGAAATCTTTTTTCAATCCCGGCCTCTACACAGGCGGAGTATTCATGCTGAGTTCAAACCTCTACACAGGTTGAATATTTATGCTGAGTTCAAACCTCTACACAGGTTGAACGAATTTTTCGAAAAATGGCGGAGCGTCTCCTCACGGACGCTTTTGTTCATTGTGCAGATTTTGGTTCAAAATCGAAATTTTATCGATCGCGGCCGAGCCCCCATAATTTGTGGGAGACAACAAGGGGTCCAAAAGTCTTTCTTATGGTTTATTTAACATTAAACAAAAATTAATTAAAAAGGTAGATAAGTTTGACAATGATATGCAGAAAGTAACGCCTGCTCGCGCACCTCTCGCGTTCTCCTTTCTCTCTCTAATGTTCAAGAGTTTTTGTTTCTCTTCCACTAATTCAAAAGTTTTAGTTCGTGTTTTAGCTGCGCCTGCGCGCGAAGACTGCCTTGCTTTTGGCTGCATGCCATATACATAAACGAAATACTCCACTTTGGGAAATTTAATCCGTTAGAGCTAATACATTAATTAAAGATATTCCACTGTTAAACTAATTATGTACACCGTTCACATAAAATAAATAGTCAAATCGTTTTCTAAGGTCTTCATTAACATACAAAAACATAAGACACTTAATCTTTGACATAAACTATTTTTTCGGGACAAAAATAATAATCTTTGCAATCCGCTGAAAACGCCGTCAGCTGAAAACGCATATCTGCTGCAAAACTGCTCGCCTTCCCAGCTAAAATAGTCATCATAGAACCCGTGCTGCCATATATCTTGGAAGAGTGGATTTCAGAGAATATTCCTGCTAAGTATTGGTAGAATGTTCCTTCTAAGTTGGCGTGGTGTAGTAGTTAGGAGAAAGGGGTGCCAGCTCAGGTGTCATCCACGTCACTTGACCATTGTTCAAAATTACGTGGTCTGTTTCCAAAAGCCCTCGTGTAGCTGAACAGTGCGACGTTAATGTTCACACACTCCAAAAATACAGTATAGTTGTTATAATTATTTTTATACTTAAAAATGCAATATCCGCCTATTCAATTAAAATTATAGCGTTATAATTAACTACTAACCACAAAGAAACTATGCAAATATGTCCAAATATGTAGTTTGAAAGACAAAGTTTATCTTCTGTAAGTACCAGTAGCAATAAAAGTATTTATTTTGAAAAAGACCAATTTCTTACCACCAAATGTGCATAATAAAATCATTAAAAACATACAAATAAAGAGAGATTTATAACAACCTCTCCCTTCAAAACTTAGTTTGATTATGAAAAAAAAAATTAGGGATTATGCTGATCACAGGAATTAATTAGAAGCGAGCGCCTTGCGTAGCCAAAATAAAAAGTGTTCTTTCACAAACAAAAGATAGATATATGCTGATGTGGGCTTTTCTGCAGCGCACGTCAGAATTGCTTGCAGATAGCAGAATTTTTTTCCTCCTTACTTAACAAATATCGTTATATTTTGGACACTTCTCATAATATCTTTATAAATTATTATTATAGCCTAAGTGTTACTCTGTTGTATAAGCTATATTACTGTAAATTTTCATTTAAAATCCATTCAGTTGTTTTTGCGTGAAAGAATCCCAAGCATCCTCACAAACGTTCGCATTTAATATATATATATATATATATATATATATATATATATATATATATATATTGTATATATACACTCATGGACAAAAAAATTAGCGCAACAAGAAATAATTGCGGGATCGTAACGAAACTTGGCATGAAAGTACATGTTGTGCAGATATGCAAATGATTAGAAATGTAGCGTGCTTACACATTACTTATAGCCGGTAGAAGACGTTTAACGTCGTTCTACGTGGAATATAAAACAAGTATCCAAAGTTTATTTCAGTGTGCTGAATCGTTTACAAAGAAAGAGCTGTGATTGTTACATGCCATTACGCCGTTTTCGAAGACAATATGATCAGCTGTGGCAGTTTGAGAGAGGGAGAATTATTGAAATGATGGAAGCTGGGTGGTCCGCTAGGCCAGTAGCACGTCAATTACGCCGCTCTGATTGTGTTGTGAGGAGGTGTTGGAACCAGTGGATTGTAGAGATATCATTTACGCGAAGACCAGGCTCAGGATGCCCTCGACAGACCAGTCGTCGAGAAGATCGCTACATCGTAAGAAATGCACGCGTACGGCCAACTGCTTCATCGGCCGCCATCCAGGCACAGGTAGCTCCTTAACTAGGGGCCTCTGTATCTTCTCCAGCCATACGAAGGTGCCTGGCTTAAGGAGATTAGGGATCGCGGAGCCCATTACGTGTGCTTCTCTTGACGCCCACCCATCGACGCCTCCGTATGGAGTGATGCCGTGCACGAAGAAACTGGACTGCAGCGGAATAGAACCAGGTCGTCTTTAGCGACGAATCCAGATTCAATGTCAACAGTGATGAGAATCGTGTGTGGAGATCCCTTGGTGAACGCCTTAATCCTGCGACACACCACTCCCACAGCTGGTGTGATGGTATGGAGCGCCAATGCCACATGGTCACCTCTAGTATTGATCCGTGTCACCATGACAGCTCAGCGATATGTTCTTGGCATCCTGCAACCACAAGTGTTGCCACTCATGCAACGTCTCCGAGGTGCCAGTTTTCAGCAAGACAATGTTCGGCCTCATACGGCAAGGGTGTCACAAGACTGTCTCCACACTATTACTACCCTTCCTTGGCCTGCCCAATCCATAGATTTGTCTCCAATCGAGCACATCTGGGATCATTTGGGACGGTGAGTTGGGCATCCCACCAGTTTGAACGAACTATAGGCAAGGGTACAGCAAATCTGGAACAAAATGTCTCAAGACATCATACATAACTTGTGTGCCCCAATGCCCGAACGTATCGTACCATGCATTCGCGGTAGAGGGGGTTCAACAGGGTATTAAATCCTTCGTTCTTTTACTTTTTCTCTGAAATAAATGATTCTTTTTCTTTGATTTTTCTAATCATTTATTTATATCAAAGTAGTTATTACGTATGTAAAATTTAATTTAATTTTGACAACTCCTTCTTGGAGCGTTAATGTTTTTGTCCATGAGTGTATTATAAACTTCCGTAAATGTTGGTTAGAATTTTTAATGTCAAACGTGCATGAGAGAGAAAGACAGTAATTTAACGTTATAGAAATCCTCCCCAGCCTTATAACTCAGATATTTTCGAAGGATAAATTCGCCGTTTAATTCGAACGTGAGATATCAGGGTTTTTTTTCAAAAAACATGACATTAGTACGGAAATATTAAAGTGAAGTAAATGCACACTACTTAAACTAAACGAATGAAGTAATCCATTAGCATTACTTAATTTCTTTGAATTTTTTGTATTAATATCAGTCTTGTCCACAGCTGCTAATAGAATCGCAAAAATTATTAAGTATTTTCTTGTAATGATTATGAATATTCTGCAAAGATGTGTTTATCTTATATTTTATAAAAACACACACTTGCTTGTAATATCTTTTTTCTCTAGTCAGTTTTCCGAAAACTAAAAAAATGTATATATACATATTTAAGTAAGCTTGTAGGAATCCAAAAATTATAATAAAAACTTGTTAAACAATTCTACCGTTAAAAATGTTATTAGTTTTGTTACATTTTTGTGGATATTAAGGATGCGTTCGGGCAATGTTGAAGAATAGGACCCAAATTTGGAACATTTTTTCAGATATAAAAGAAATCAAAAATTAATATGGGGTATATATATTCTGGCTTCACTATCCTTCAGAGTAGCCTTTTTTTATTATACATCTCATTTTTAACCGAATTGATCCATTTTTTCTGGTATGAAATGTGCTTCGCGCTTTTTCTCCTATACCGTAATGTTAAATGGGCTATGCCTTTACGTATTAAAACGAAAAAAATATTCATGGAATAATTTGAAATTTTTAAAAACATTATATTGTTAACAGAGGTATGAGTTATAATGTCCAGTTAAATTTCCATGGAAATTCAGGTATTCTTTTGTCTGCAAATGTGTGCTTCGCGTTTAGTTAAAGCTCTTGTACTTTGACTGAAGACAGCCTTAAACTACAATATAAAATAATCTTTGAGACTAAATGATCAACCTATTAATAAACCAACAAAACTAATGAAGACAACAATCTAATCCGGAAATAGTAGGAAGTTTCAGTATTGCTATGGGCACCTAAAATAGATAAGAATCTAATGACCTCTCAAAATTACATAAAATGCTTGGAGAACAATCTAAGACACTTTCAAATGAATCAATCATATCTCAGTGGGCTGTTGTCGTGTGTTTTTATCCTGGGACACATATGAAATACAAGTGGAAGAACAGAAGCATACAATACAAGCAGAAGAATATAGACAGTTATTACAGATGATGATCCCAGCATATAACAAGAAGTGTGCTACTTTCCTTTCGAGACGGGAATCCATTACAGGTGAAAGTCCGACTTCTTTTACCGAAGAAAATACAACCATGTCTAACTCGGGATTGGAACCCGAACCCACTCGGTGACAAACCAAGGGTCATATCCACCATACTGGCTGGGCGGTATATCTCACTCTAAAATTGTAAAGTGAAAAAGATTTTGGGTTTCATTTTTATATAAGGTTAAATATTTATATCTCCAAAATAAAAGCGATTTCTAACAATAGCAATCTAGACAAATACGCCTTTCCGTACAATTTGTAAGTAGTTTTAAGTAAATAAATTTATCTATAGATTTATTTACGTAGGACTCAAACTTAAAAATAAATTCAACCCACAAAATACGTTTTAAGTTTTATCTCAAAGCTGAAATTAAACTTATTTCCAATATATAATATTGCATTTTAATTTATTTAAAAGATTAATTTTCCTAAGACTGTCTATCGAAAAATCATTTGCTTAATTTTAGCAGATGTCCTTTTATCTTAAGTTTACTGTAATATATTTTTTTTCCAATAACATTTGAACCTTAAAAGTATATTTCATTTTTTGCATTATAATTACAAGAATAGTATGACTAAGTATAAGTAACTTTATTCAATAGAATTAATAAATGTGTTTCGATGCACACGATTTAGAGAATGGTTTAAACCTATATTTTATCAGACATTTCCCAAGTTTATCGTAAGTAAAATGAGAAGAAACAGCAAATAAATAAAATATGTATCAAGTATTAAACTAAAGTAAAATTATTTATAACAAAAAGTATGAGAAAAAAATAAAATCCTGATGTAAATACATCACTCTCAAAAACAATAAAATAGCTTGTTACGAATTATTTTTATGATAATAGGTTTAATGATAACTATTTTTATATTTACGTAGCATAAATACCAGCAAAGTGTCTAAATTTTTAGAAAAAAATTAAGTTAACTTTAGAAATGAGAGAAAAAAGATGAAAGTTTATTTTATGTGCGTCAAAGAGAATACATATAATGCAATTTAATATTATTATCAAATAATGTAAGCAGTAATCTATTTCGTTTGAAGTTAGTCTGTCACACAAAATTTATTAAGAATTAGTAGTTAATTTTATTTAACTAAATAATTCACGAGCTCTCAATTTGGAAGATGTGACAAAAATAAGCTTCAGCTTCGATTAAGCAGAAACTGTTTAATGTAATTGGGAAGAAAATGCAAGTTTAGCAACTAAATTAATTTATGAGCTAGAAAATTACCTTAAGTTCAGATTTATTTGTATCCAAGTTAAGTATTCGTCAGCCACAATAGTGATTAATAACAGTTTCTCTATTTGAAGAAGAAAAATGCACAGCATTTATCCCTACTATTCGTAGCTTTCATTTTTTTTTTCTTTTGATTAAATATAAGAATAATGTTGTATACTAATTTAGGAAATGTAGTTTATGTTCGTTCTTGGTGTATTTGTATAACTTCGGGAAATGAAGGTACATTTTTTAAAAAAACGTAAAAACAAAGGAACAAATTAAAGTCATTTTAAGCAAATTACACAATTATCTAAAGAATTTTGTTCTGAAAAGGTATAAATTTTCATATCTCTACTATTTAATTTCATGTTGACAGGGAATTATAAACTTTTATGGATTTCTTTATTATTTTTGTAATTTTTATAAAATTTAATTAATGAATATTTTATTTTGAGAACCAAAGATTCTCAAAACTTTTTAAAATACTGGTATTTATTCTTTCTTTCAATCAACTGTGATAAACTTCATTAAAATAATTCAATTATATTCTTTTTAAAGAAAATTTGGTCAATTCATTTAAGATATAATTTTGTTTATTTCAGGAAATTATCTCTGATGTTTAATTAAAAGCCGAACTCATCCATTTGTAAATTATTTAATCCTACCCTTCAGTGTTCAATCTTATCTTAAATTTACGGAGTTTCTTTTTCTGAATTCATGATATGATCCTCAAAGCTATCTTTTCTTTTCAAAAACAAAAATAAAAATTCATTTTTAAATTGTTCATGGAGTTAGTTAAACATAAAATCATTTTTTGATTCATTTACACTAAATAGCAGAAAAAGTAATGTACAAAGTACTTATCTGAATGGAACGAAATTAAATACGCTCGTTGTATTTACTTCATGACAAAATATACAAAAGATTCAATTTTAAATGCTAGTCATTGAGTAACTGGAGCTACAGCGCATTATAACAGGACATTTGGATGATGAACAAAGCAAGATAATCCAATGCTAAGATATAACTTCCTTGCGGATGTGATTCCGTCGTCCCATATGAACTACACTGCTTGGTAAAAGGATTTACGAAAAGTGTGAGTGATGTCACCATTTGAAAGAGAACGTGCAAGTGCTGTAAATCAGTAATCTTGAAACTGTGTTCCATGGAACCCTGGGGTTTTACAAAGCATACCCAGGGGTTACAAAAGTCAAATTAAAATTTCGAAAAGTAAATTATAAATACACTGGTGTGCAAAACTTAAGCAACAATGTAAAGATTTAGCAGATAGCCATGAAGTTGCAGAAACGGAGGTCTGGAGATCAGTACAGTGAACACGTAAGTCAATAGAAACGTCATGCGTATGTAAATATCAGGAGCGAAACGACAGGAACGACATGAGCGTACGCAAAACGCATGATATCGGCACGCGCTGCTCAACAGTAGAATAAAATGAAGGAAGGAGACGCAATTCAACATATTCGCTGCAAGTGCCAGTGAGTCAGTTCGTGAAATATGGCTAGAAGAAATCACCTGGACAACTTCACATTAGGAAGAATGATCAGAAAGCTGGAGGAGGGGCGTACTGACACCAATGTAGCTGCAGATTTTGGAATCAACAAAAGTGTCGTTTCGCGCTCTTCGAAAACGTTCCAAACCACAGGTATAGGTGTTAGAAAGGTTGGTGGTGGCCGCCTGAGGACAACTGCAGGGGATGACCGATATATCATCCTGCAGGTGAAAAGAGACCGACATGAGTTAGCAAGTGCCATTGCTCAGCGACTCTGTACAGCAACAGGGAGACAAGTGTCGCGGTTTACTGTGGCCAGACGCTTCCACAAAGGGGGCTTATTCGCCCTCCGTCCTGACCGCTGCATCACGTTGAAAGTTGGCCACCGACGCCACCATTTACAGTGGTACAGAGAGCACAATAACTGGACACCTGATCTATGGAGTCGTGTCCTCTTTACGTATGAGAGTCGGTTCAGTACCAGAAGCGATTCTCAACGCATTTTGATTTGAAGATAGATCGGGACCCGGATTTATCCCATTAACATCAAGGAAAGACACCGTTACGGTGGTTCTGGAGTTCTTGTCTGGGGAGGCATTATGCTGAACGGGCGAACTAAGCTCCACATTTTCGACAGAAGGACTGTAACCGGAGATCTCTATTGTGAGGAGGTATTTCTTCCCCATGTGCGTCTGCTCCGAGGGGCCATTCGCCCAGACTTCATTTTTATGGATGACAATGCACGGCCACATTGGACTCTTGCTGTTGAGGAGCTGCTGGAAAGTGAAAATATCATTTGAATGGATTGGCCAGCGTACTCCTCAGATTTAAATCCCATCGAACACGTGTGGGATGCTTTGGGGAAACGTATGGCAGCACGCTTACATCATCCGGAGAACACCCAACAACTCAAACAGATTCTGATTGAGGAATTGGCACTCCTACCGCAAGAAATGTTGCACCAGCTGGTTCTGAGTATGCGGAGACGGTGCGAAGCATCCACTGCAGTGAGGGGAGGGCATATACCACATTAAGGAACATCTGCTTGTTGTTCTTCCTGTTGGAGAGACAGTCACGATACTATGCGTTCAATAAAGCTTGTTTTTGTTTTATTCCCTACCGTATGCATTGCATTCTTTTTCAGCGCCGATGCTTTCGTCATCCTTTACGTACATAATACTCTCCCTCATTTCTGAATTCCATGTCTTCCAGGTGATTTTTCGTGAAGTTATGGCAATAAACCCACCTGTTGCTTAAGTTTTGCACACCAGTGTATTTATTTAAATTAGAATCATGTTCTTTTTGGCATTTAAATGACCACAAGTATCTAAAGCTATGTTTCACACACAATGCATATCCTATGTCCCACATAAGGAAACTTAAAAAATAAATTCGATGACGAACAGACTATCTTCTTAGTAATGTCCTTCAATTTTTGTTTATAATATAATAAAAAAGTATAAATTTGTTGTTGTTTTTATATGTACGACGAAGATAATGAATATTCTGTTGTTTATGATCCTTGGTTCTGCAAAAAAATTTGTATTCGTTAATGCAATGTTTTGCAAAAGTAAGGGGAATGGAATGAATTGGATTTAGACGAAAGTGTTCAAAATTATACAATAAATCATATTTCTTCCAGTTCTAAAATATAAATTAAATGCCTATACGAGAACTTCTAAAAAAACTGACTTAAATTCTGTAAAATAACATTTCCCAGTGGAGAAAGGCAAGTTAGAATAGATAAATCAGGAGACTTACCAATAAAAAAATGACTTACTTATCGAAGTATCGACAGATTCATTGTTAAAATCTAAATTTAAGCAGGAACAGCTATTAAATATTAGGCTGAAAATTTGCAGAATGCACAGAAATTTCTCACATAATTACTAAATATTTGAATGCAATTCTGAACTATGCATTTGAGTTAAATGTATTTATAAATGTATGTGGCTGTGTGTGTAGATAGCAGGGAAATGATGAAATTAGGGATTTGAATAAATCCCCAAGGGATCACGAAATAAAGGGGGGTTATCATGGAATAAAAACTCTTTGACTCATTTCCCTGAAAAAGTCAGTGATTTGATGAAATCATTGAACTGTTTAAGTTAAAAGATGAAATAAACAAGTCAGAGAACTCCTGCAGTTCTCTTTTTGTTTGTTACCACTCCCTTTCCACATCCGTGTCGGCAAGCGCCCTAACATTATGCAAAGAAGGTTGCGTGCATTTTTACTATCGTTTTCTATATTTCTAGTATTTTTAAACACCTCGTGAAAATATAATTATATTGCATCACTTTCTATGTGTTAAAAAGTGAAAAATTCGTAATTTGGTTTAATTTTTTAAAGTATATTATTGACATGATTTGAAATGAATAATGGCTCATCTTGTGTGTGTATTTTGTGTTAGAAATCGAAGGGGAAAAATTATCGTTAAATTGACTGAAAATATTATGCAAATGATTATTTTTTGACTTTCAGAAACTTTTACTTGTATTTTACAATAAAATTTATTACCTATTTTTATACACAGACACTAGTATTTTTAGTGAAACATTGAGATATAATAATATTACTATAATATATCTATAAATCGTACGAGATGTATAAAACAGCTGTTGTGTGCATATGCAAAAAATAAAGATTTTTATAAACACATGTGATTGTGCGATTAGTTATAATATAAATATAGTTCTTCATTCAGGTATATAATCATATCATTAGCATTATTTAAAATGTGAAAAACTAAGGATTTTAATTAACTATAGTTTCTTCCACTTCTTTTAAAATTAAAAAAGACTAAATTTGTGTGTATATGTTAAAAAAATAAAAAGAGTGTGTGTGCTTATATATATGACCACACAATAGAAGTGATAACTTCAAATTTTGTAATGTTATTTCAGGGATTAGGTGAGAATAAAAAACAAGGGGATATAAGTATTGTCATATAGAACTATTTATTCATATATGCCTGTACTCATAAAGGAATATTTTTTGCGAAATATATAATCATATTTGTGAATTGATTGTATTCTATGAAGGAAGCAATAGGTTTATGGTAGCTGAAATAGGTTATAAGTACTTTAGATTCAAAATTATTTAAATATCTAAAAAAAACTCCGTCAAGCGTTATTCCGTACTTTGCCGTGCTTTCATTTGAATCATTTGATATAATTAAAATGAATTTTGATTTTAAAAATTTCTTTGGAGGCTTTGATTTGTCTTTTGAAAATTTTCATTAAAATCCTCACTTAAAATAATAGGCAATTTGTTCAGAAAAGTTGATCCGGCTTCAGTGTAGGCAACGAAATTTTTGTGAATGAATTCGATAATTTTCTCTACACTTAGATTTGGTGAAATATAAATAGTAACCATTAGAATTATTTGTACATTTTCTGCACTACATTTCGCTGCATAAATTTCTCCGATATATGACTCATTAAACTCAAATAATTCAGTAGTATTTTATATTACATCCATTTCTGAAGTGATATCAGTTGTCGTATCCCCCTTATTTTTCTTCATTATTTATCCAAGTTTCTGTTAAAAGTAATATAGTTACATGTTGTATAACACTGTCATCGAGATCCAAGGCATGTGCGCGTAAATTTTGACAGTTCAAAGAATATATTGATATTCCCTTTTTTGTGGAAATGAGGTTTGTGAACATACCGGTGATCGTTTTAAGTTGGTTTTTTTTTGTGTGTGATAACCTTTTAAATTCACTTTGTAGATCTCTGAGAGATGTAGATTATCTTAGACCATGGAAAAATTTGGGATCGACAAAGTTAAGTCCTTCAAGGCTTGCTGCTCTTAATAGCGCAACATATAGCAATTGTTGAGCAAGTGTTTCTCATACTTATAACAAGTCTTCAAACACTTTACATTGTTACAAAAAATTCCGATCCATTGTTACGAGCGTTACAAACCCAAGCGTAACAATGATTGGCTTTTTAAAACGCATCATTCGAGTTCACTCTCCAGCAATACGTGCCTAAAGAAGTTGTCACTTCAAAAATAGTTTTCTATCTGTAAAATGCATAAGAAAAATAATTTTCAAATTCAATAAATATCGCTGAAAATGTAAAATAAAATAGTAGTAAAATAATTTTTTCAATTCAGGCACGTAAGTAAAGGATGAGCATTTTTTTAAAATATTTATTTCAAATTGCAGAAAATGCTAAAAAATGAATAAATCTTGTAAAGCAAAAAAATTAAATGCAGAATAGATTGACGGACCTATAATATATCACGTAATATTAAAATGCAAACTACAGGTGGCTCCAAACACAAACTCTTCTAACAATATCAAACCATGTTTTGATCCTAATTAAATAAATTGATTAATGAAGCACTAAAATATTTTTTTCAACATACAGACACACAATGAGTAAATAGTTTCTTAGTGTATATTTCTTTATCGTAAATAATATCCACTGGAATTTATGATATGAGTTTTAAGCTTCCGATCATGTTGGGGTTTACTTAAAGTTATGTGTTAGGTGTATGAACACTGTCAAATGAAAAGAACTGTCTTGAAAGAATTACAAGTTAATTTGTATTAATGAGGTAATGAAACGAAAATCATAATATCGTAATATAAAATTCTACCAATGATTTCTAACAGAATGTTTGATATGGCTCATCTGCTTACAAATATGAACAACTTTCTTTGGTTTATTCTGTAAATTTTTTAGCTGTATACTCAGAAGATAATATAAAAGATATCAATACTTAATTATTTTTTTGGAAAAGTTCGAATAAGTATAACAAATTAGATAGCGAACGAAATATGAAAAGCATTTGCTCAAAAATCAGAGAGACATAAGAAAATTAAAACACGAGATTGAAGAACATTTTAATATTTTAAATATATCGTAAATAAAGCGTTAAAAGTCATTTATTATTAAAAAACTACGAATAAAACATTAGAAGCTAAATTGTTAACTGTTTTATATAATGCATATTAGGCATCCTACATAACCAAATCCTTTTTATTTACATAGCTTATTATTAATATATTTTTAAAAATACCTTATTGTTTCTATTATTTAATTACGTTTTTTAACTCTTCCTTTTTTCGGGGGAGGAGGGATTACCGCACTTTTTTTTTGTCTTTTTCCTATTATGCATTAATTAACAAATTTAACGCTATAAAATGTTTTGAATTTTAATTACTATATTAAAATACTACCAATAAAATTGATTTTGGCTTTCAAATTACAGTTATATAGAATATCTATATCTAAGAGTGCAAACATATTTTGTAGAATTTATCGAAGTTCTAAATTCATAATTTCGTAAAATTTGAAAAAGAAAAGAGAAACTAAACACAATGTTGTATAAGTAATCTACAATTGATTTTCAGACTTTATGTGAACAAAATAAGTATATCTTAGAATAAAAATTTAAATTTCTCTGATTTTCATTCCAGAAAACAACAGTATATGAAAATAAAAATGGCAATAAAGTAATGGCTACAGAAATAATTTCCTATTTGTAATTTTTTTACAGAGTTTTCTGTAAGATTTTTTTAAGAATATAAGATATGTGACAAAATATAGTCTGAGTATTAATGTGATTATGCTACTCAGGACTATTAATTGAACTTAATCCCTTGCGTACCATGTCATTATTAGTGGATACATGCTACGTAAAGAGCAAAATCCCATTGTAACCTCATATGGATACATGGCATATTTAGGTGTACAACCAGTGTAGCCAGCACAAGAAACTTATAGGATATGAAATGTTTTTGCGGGGTGTTTGTAGGGGTAGGGGATGGGAAGAAAGAAGCTTAGATAAATAAAATAGTCTCGTGTCACAGGCTATTACAAGGGTATTTCAAAGCCAAGTTAGCCTCCTTTCTACGAAACATGTGAACTCACATTTCCTTCATTTCACACCCCTCGTAAATCTCTCTTGCTTAACTACTGTTTTTCATAGTTTGTTCATTTCCAGGAGGGACATTTTTTCATGTTTTAAACGATGTTCGTTTGGTGTTAAGAGAAAAAATTGCATGAAAATACGTAGCAGTTTGTCGGGACTGTTGTATTATTTCGTGTTAACCGATACTTCATCTTAAGCGTTTTCGCACTAAACCTATTTCCCTGTATTAAGTGTTTCGAGAGAAATTAAATACCTAATCAAAAGACGAATAAAGTATTTAAAAAAACAGTATTCATGGAAATCAACGCATTGTGTAGTTTTTTTAATCTTAATAAGAAGTAATTTTATAAACATTTTGCAATAAAATACAATGATATTAGTTAATATATATTAGAATATTATGAAATAATATGTATAATTTTATAGACTACGTGAAGAATATATTTTCGGGCAAAAAAAACAGTATTGTCGAACAACTTATTGATTCTAGCAATTTATTCGAAAAAGGTTTCATTTGATATAAAGGTCGTTAATATATTCTAATTCATCTCCATTGAAGAATCTAAATATTTGGTATTTATTCACTGAGGAGATTTAAGTTACAGTAGATTCCTCAGATTTTTTTCACTGCTTTCTTTACGTGACGGGAGATAATAAGTCACCGGAAAGTAAAACCGTTTATAAATGACAGATTCTGTCCATCCCATCCTAAAGAATCATAGAAGATAAAGTCATAAGGGAAAGATTAGAAGATTCATGAGTCAAGAGAGCAGATATTTTTTTAATGTATGAGTGAAAATATTTCTGTTAGAAAGATGAGAAAACAGAGCAAAAAACTACAATCTTGATAATAATTACTTTGTTTGTATCAATTTAAAGAATGACTCAATTTTAAAGGAAATATTTCATTAAAATATTACATGAAATGTAAATAACTGTTAAATATTCCGTTCTATTAATGTCATCAAAAATTTAGCTCTAAGCTGTTGTTCGGGAAACTAAATGCTCATTCATACATAAAACTTTCTAACTGAGTGATAGAATTAGCTTCAGGACACTAATAAAATTGGATTAATTCACGAGGTCAGTAGTAAGAACCAGGAATTTTAAATGTTAGACATTGAATTCTGCTCTAAAATGTAAAAGTTCAAAATTTCTATTGTGTTTTCATTCATATTTTCATGAATGCTTTATTTTTAGAATACAAATAATCCATAAAATGAAATTACTTATTCAGAAATAAGGACAGAAAACATAGCTGGTATGTAAGTACAAAACTTAAGGTATCCGACTACGTTCGGAACCGTGATTTTGCAAAAGCGCATAAATGGATAATTTTCATGATATTTAGTGTCACTTAGATTAGAATACATGTATATAATTTTTAAGAACATTTTGACAAAAAAATTATTTAAACACAATATTTTGGCGACAAATTAACTTAGAATATTTTTTTTTCAAAATGTTCTCTTTTTGTGAAAAATGCTTCGATTATATTAATATTTTACCTGTCTATAGCTCAGATCTTTCTACAGAGGCTCAACTAGAATTTTTGAAATATGTAACTTAGAAGTGGGTTTATCCATATTTTACGACAACAGAGGAGAGCAATTTTAAGAAAAAAAACGCCGATAATTATTTCAATGGGTTGTAACTCTGAAAATAATGTGAATTTTTCAAAAATCATACTTGAGGCTCTATAAAGAGGTCTGAGCTATATACAGGCAAAATATTATCATAATAGAAGCATTTTTCACAAAAAGAGAACATTTTGAAAAAAGATTATTCTAAGTTAATTTTTTGCCAAAATATTGAATTTAAATAATTTTTTTGTCAAAATGTTCTTAAAACAATTTTATACATGTAGTCTAATCTAAGTGACACTAAATATCATGAAAAATATCCATTTATGCGTTTTTTTAAATCACGGTTCGAACGTAGTCGGATACCTTAAGGTGGGATTAATTAAAGTGTGACGAATCTTTACGGCACTTTTCCACTAATACTCTTAGGCGTCTTTGGGGATTATAAATTCGCGTATATTTCCAATCAGCTCTAAAAGAAGAAAATGGGATATGTAAATCAAATAAGGTACCTAAGGAGAGCGTTGTAAGTTAGCTTTAAGAAAGGCTTTAAGGCGATTGAGCCAGGAGCAGTAGTGACGAGGTTAGGAAGATTCAAGTGAAGTACGAGATTAGAGTATTGTTGTTATTATTCAACGAAGTATCCTTAGAAAGATTAATCTACCTGGAGAGAACGACATTACAACCAGGTGATATATTATTACTTCGTCTATCTGACCACAAGCGTTAATATATAATAAAGTTAGTTAAATTTTAATGAATGATAATAATTCAAGTTGCGTGTATTTCTCGGACCTCCTATCCCAGTAAACCCGTTCGATATTGAGCTTAGTACTTGATTAATTTCATATTTTGTAATTTAATTTAATAGTAAAGGTAAATCCCTTTGACGTAGGCATATAGTTGAATATTTGTAATTAGAAGGTTGATATTTGAACGAATATAACTTATTATTCAGAAAAATGAGGTCTGGTAATTCTTTGCCTCAATTCAATCTTAGTGTCCAGGGTGGAACCTAGGGGGTTCTCACAAAAGATATTTGTAAAATTAATAATTTAAAAATAATTGTTAATTTAAGAGTCCACACACAAGAGGAAAATTTAAATAAAAGGATATTTTATATTAAATCAAGATCTAATATATGAAATATCATAAGATCGTGTTGTGTGTTTAAATTTAACAAGAATTTAATTCAGTTTGAACGTTTGTGTTAGATTTTGGATACGTATTGAACATTTGCATATACCAATGTAATCCAGACTTATTGGCAAATGCCTGTAAAAAACTTGATCAGTACAATCTATTGCAATTTCATGTATGTCGTAAATTGAAAGAAACAGAAGTCTTTTTTTTATTAATAACTTTGGGAATTAAAATACAACTTCAGAATCTGCACGAATTGTTAATATATATATATATATATATATATATATATATATATATATATATATATATATATATACTAGCCGTTACCCACCCGCTTCACTGAGTTTTCACGATGTTGTTTATATGTATACTGTTTACATATATATTAATTATTGATATCTAGCATTAAGAATTCGATTGTATTGAAAAATATATTTATAGCTGTTACACTCTCGTCCCTTGATATAAAAAGAACATAAATTATAATATCTAACTTCTATTTATATCTAAAATAAAAATAGAAAGATTTTTTTCGTTCACTTAACCTAATAATCAAGTGGATTTCCACCAAAGCAACTTTTAGTGGATCTCTACTCCATGAAATAAACATGCGTGCTAAATTTCAAGTCTAAATTTAACAGAGCAAAAACGGAATTTTTATCATCAATACCTCGTTGACAGCATTCTTAGCGGATTCCAATTCAACAACAGAAGCATGCAAACCAAATTTTATTATTATAGTCTTAGCAGTTCAAAAACGGGAATTTTGTCTATCAATACGCCCCAATAACTCTCCCCGCTTCCCCCTGGAGTTGATTTCCGTAAAATCCATTCTTAGTGGAAATCTATTCAACTAAAGAAAAGTGCTCAACAAATTTCAAGTAAATGAGTTAAATTCAAAAACAGGAATTTTTCTATAACACGCCTTAATCCCTCGCAACCCCACTCCTTTGGGGATCCGTTTTCGCAAAAATCTTTGTAAAAGAAACTTTATTCCATGAACGCGCGGAACATACCTACTAAATTTCAAGCAGGTGTTTCTATTAGTTGAAAAGCGGAAATATTTATCTATTACGCCCCTTAATCCCCCTCAGTGACCCTTGGGGATCAATTTTCCCCAAAACTATTTTGTAGCAGATCTCTACACCATGAAAGGAATTCGCTTACCAAATTTTAAGACTGTACGTCTAATAGTTTAAAAATGGAAATAATTATCTATAACGCCCCTTAAGCCCCATAACGCCACTTAGGAAACGATATTCACAAAACCCATCTTACGGCATATCTTTACTCAGTTAATGGAATCTGCTTACTCAATTTCCAGATTTTACGTCTAATAGTTTAAAAAAGGAGTTAATTGCCTATATATATATATAACGCCCCTTAATTCTCCACAACGTCACTTGGGGTCGATTTTCACAAAACCCATTTTGTAGCGGATCTGTACTCTATGAAAGGAATCGCTTACCAAATTTTTCAAGACTGTACGTCTAATAGTTTAAAAAAGGAGTTAATTGCCTATAACGCCACTTAATTCTCTACAACGCCACTTGGGAGTCGATTTTGACAAAACCCATTTTGCACCGGATCTGTACTCTATGAAAGGAATCCGCTTACCAAATTTTTCAAGTATGTACGTCTAATAGTTTAAAAATGGAAATAATTATGTATAACGCCCCTTAAGCGCCCTCAACGCCCCTTGGAGGTCAATTTTTGTAAAAATCATTATGTAGGGAATCTCTACTTTATGAAAGAAATTTGTGTAGCATGTTTCACGACTGTACATCTAATAGTTTAGTAATGGAAATAATTATCTATAAAGCCCCTTAAATCCCCGTAACGCCCCTTGGGGTTCGAACTTTGCAAAATCCGTTCTTAGCTGACGTCTACTCCATGAAGGGAACCTACCTGACAAATTTCAAGTCTGTAGGTTTAATAGTTCCGGAGATATCGTGATTAGTCAGTGAGTGAGTGAGTGTGAATCGCTTTTCTCCTTTATATATATATATATATATATATACAGCTTTAAATTATTTTTTAAACATATAGCCCAGGATGATATTTTTCTGTGGTATTGTTTCGTGTAGGTTTAAAAAACATGTAACGGAATTTTGATGCATTATTTTATTTGCTACGATTTACAAAAATGTATCGCGTGCGCATTACTTAAATACAAACAAACATATTTGCATTTAATATTAGTAGGTAATTTCCCAAAGTAAGCAATTATATATAATGTTAGTTCCCTACAGTATTGAAATAAATTCATGCTGCTTCAAAACAAGCACATGCCTATTGACAGCTGAAACATTTATGTTGAATTCTACACATATTTCTTTAAAAATTAGAGATTTTTATTCTCGTTGTATAATTATAAGATTCCCTTTGACAATACTCATGTTAGCGTCAATAGGTCAGGATTTGTATCATTCCTAAAAATAAATTATATGTTTTTATGCATTTCTAAATTAAAGCATAGCTGCTTATTCAAAACTTCGAAGTATATTTGCTTAGTTGTACCAAAAATATAATTGCTCAAAAATTAATATTTCCTAGGATATTTTCATATGTAAAGTATTATAATACAGATTTGTTTACTATTACGATATTTATTTGTTCTAAGTTTAAATAGCATATTTTTTTTCTTTTTAAGAGCAGTTTCTAATGCGTAGCTAATGTTAAACTAAAATAATAATCTACATCTTTTTATCTTTCTACATAAAAAGAGCATCTAAAAGGAAGTAAACAAGAACCTCGGAATATTTATGTAGCGGTATTCGTAACTTTTTTAAAACTCAACCCTGAGCACTTCGCGTACACATTCCTTTCCCTTGATATCCCAATTAATATATTAATTGAAATGCAGCCTTAATTATACTTACTTGTTTTCCTAAATTAATTAATTAAAAATTGGCGGCAGAATCTTCTGGGAAACAGAAGAATGTTTCAAACACGCATCGAAGAAAAATAAGATTTTAGAGAGAGTGAAATATTTATTTCTTATAAGTGTGGTGAATTAGGATAGGGAATAAAAGTATCAAACATAAAAATGTGTCTTTGTTGATGAAACATTGGATTTAAATAAGAGAAATTATGTTGCTAAATTAAAAGTCTATCTAATTAGAAAGGCTTAATTATACCTTTTCTTCTGTTTTGAAAAGATAAGTTTAACTCCCGGTCACTTCAAATTAAAATGTTATAAATTTCATGGAATTACTATTCGAAGTCAAATAACCTAATATCCCTTGTGTTTTAATTAATAAATAGTTTAATAAATGATGGAATGTAGCGCAAAACTGGGAACGTGTTAATTTTATTAATTATTTCTAAGCCCCGAAAGTAGTCATAGTTTTTGTTATGGAACCGTTTTCCTATCAGATTATTCGATAAAATAAATTATGCTAAGACAGACACTTTTACAAACATCTTTAAGAGACAAAAAAGAAAACTGAAATGAAGACAAAAATTTTTACCAGTGATTGTTATTTAACAAAAAGATAGACTAAAGTATATGACGTGTAAGAGAGTAAGTAAATTATCTTAAAAGAGGAATAATTTTGTAGCTTCTGAATTATAACAATACTTACAATTCAATATATTCGCTAATAAATAATATTTGAATCAAGTACAAAAAATGCAGGAGAGCGTATTGTTAAATTATAATTTTGATTTAATTACAGATGTATTTTAAAAAATAAAATAGCTACCACATAATAAATTCAAAAGGTCGAGATACGACATTTTTCTTTTAGGAAATAGAAGATAAGAAACCATAACTAATTTTAAACCAAAGACTAAATAAAATAAAATTAAATCTAAATTTAAAAAAAAACTGTTAAAATTCCTCATTATCAATTGTTTTGTCGAATCAATATGAAATATGTCAATTCTCATATAGATACATATATTGTAAGTTTCTTAGTTTTTTTTTTACATAATTTCCTAAAAAGGACATTTCGTTAAGGAAACCACACACACACACACAAGACTTTCTTAAAATCCATTTACCAATTTTTATCTTGGAAAAAGAATATATAATGTTGATTCCATAAATGTATAACATGTATAGGTTTAAAGCCTAATACCCAGTAAAATTGCAAAAAAAATGTAAACAACAGCTGGTGCGGTTACAACAAAAGTCTTGCATAAAGTACACCCACAAACATTCCCTCCCAGATCCAGTTCTTTTTAAGATTAAAAACATATTTAGAGACTTAAATCCAAAAGAACGTTTACTAAAATGTTTGCATGACCGTATGCAGACCCCATATGAAAGCTTCAATAACTTTGTGTGGAATCGTTCCAAAAAACACATTTAGGAACAAAAAAAATTTCAAATTGATGTAGGACGTGATTTATTTTAATAAAAGTGAATGTGCAAGAACAGAAGTAATCAGAGAACTAAATCCTAAGAATAACACTTGAGAAAGCTTTCGAAAAGACAATTATAATTTGTGAAGTCAAGATGACTGCTCAAAAAGCAAGCCAAAGAGGCCAGGAAAATTGAAAGACAAAATAAAAGGAAGAAAGATGCTTTAAAAGTGTTCATGCAAGAAGAATACAGTTTTGGAGGTAGGTGCACTATTTTATTTAGTTTTTTTCATATTACTCAAAATGCGTTTTTCTAGTTTTTAGGTACATCCGTAGAAAAATCTATCTAATATACACTCGTGAGCAAAAAAATTAGCGCACCAAGAAATAAATACGAGATCATAACGAAACTTGGCATGAAGGTACATGTCGGGGATATATGCAAATAATTAGAACTGCAGTGGGGTTCCACATTACGCATAGCCGGTAGAAGGCGTTTAACGTCATTCTCCGTGGAGTATAAAATAGGTAACCAAAGCTTATTTGATTGTGCTGAATCGTTTACAAAGGAAGAGCTGAGGTAGGCATGCCATTACGCCATTTTCGAAAACAATATGAGCAACTGTCGCAGTTTGAGAGGAGGAGAATCATTGGCATAAGGGAAGCTGGGTGGTCAGCTAGGCGAGTAGCTCGTCAACTAGGCCGATATGATTGTGTTGTGAGGAGTGTTGGGACCAGTGGATCCGAGAGATGTCATTTAAACGAAGACAATACTCAAGGCGCCCTCGACAGACCAGTCGTCGAGAAGACCGCCACATCATAAGAAATGCACGCGTACAACCAACTGATTCATCGGCTGCCATCCAGGCACAGCAATAAGGGCCTTTGCACCTTCAATAATTTGGGGTCCTTGACACCCTCCCATCGACGCCTCCTTGCTGAAACTGGACGCAAGCGGAATGGAACTAGGTCGTCTTTAGCGTCAAATCCAGTTCAATCTCAGCAGTGATGACAATCATGTTCGTGTGTGGAGACCCCGGCGGTGAACACCTCAATCCTGCTTTGATTTACAGCGACACACCACTCCCACAGCTGGTGGGATAGTATGGGGTGCCATTGTCTACATTACACGCTCACCCCTAGTATTGATCCATGGCACCATGACAGCCCAGTGGTATGTCCATGACATCCTGCATCCACATGTGTTGTCACTCATGCAACGGCTCCCAAGAACCATTTTTCAAAAAACAATGCTCTGCCTCACACGGCAAGGATGTGACAAGATTGTCTCCGCACTGTTACTACCCTTCCTTGGCCTATCTGATCCCCAGATTTGTCTCCAGTCGAGCATATATGGGTTCATTCGGGACAGCGAGTTGGGCATTCAACGAGTTTGAACGAACAAGAGGCAAGGTTACAGAAAATTTTCAACGAAATATCTTAAACTTTATACATATTTTGTACGGCTCAATGCCCAATCGTATCGCTTCGTGCATTCTATCTAGAGGGGGTTCAACAGGGTATTAAATTCTCCGTTATTTTGCCTTTTTCTCTGAAAGAAATTACCTTTTTTCTTTGATTTTCTAATCATTTACTTATATCAAAGTAGCCATTACGTGTGTAAAATTTCTTTTCATTTTGACGACTCCTTCTTGATGCGCTAATTTTTTTTTGTCCATTAGTGTATTTTAGTGAAACATGGTATGTCCTTTTGTAAAGTAATAACTCATTTAAAGCTACTTATTTAATTCCTAACATGTAGTATTTTTATTTTATTTTTTTTTACTTTCAATTTTTTTAAAAAAAAAGTTACTATTTTTATCAAAATTTCAAAATGTCAAGACTCAAAATTTTTTGAAAACAAATCGAGAAGGAATGAAATATATAATTTAAAAAGGAGAGGGGGTGATAATATTGGCAGTTAATTGGGATGGAAAGTGAAGATTTAATTAAATGAAATATGAATCATATTTCAAATTGAAAGAATACTTTAAGAATTGAAATGCAATCATTTTTCATAATTAATAAAATTTCTAATAATTTAAGGAAAATTTAAGGAATGATATTTCTTGAATATATATATATATAATATATATATATATATATATATATATATATATATATGTTGTCATGCCAGGAACATATTCCCACATAACTATCTAATCTACATTGTTGTTCAGAATTAAGAGTACTTGCATATTTCGGCGAATTTCTCGAGAAGAACTGACAAAATTTAAACATAATGGTTTTAAAAATACAGATATTTAGTGCCAATTAGTAAGTGGACATGAGTGAGGGGGTAGTACATTCAGAAGAAAAAGCTTAATAAGTGCATGCACAAATTTAGTCGCTTCGTTGACTGATCTCAACTACTTTTAAGCATTTTATTTATTTTTTGCAATATACGTTGAAACTGAAAGCAAACAGCTTAAATGAGTAAACCTCATGATTCGAATAATTGGGAGAAAGGAGGAATCATTGGGAAGATTTAGGAAGAGTAGTCTCAAGTACAGATTGCTAGACTTTAATAGACTAACGTCCTATGTTGTGTGCAGCTTACAGAGCTTATTTAATGAAATCGGAACTGTAAGGATTAGGTCTGGGAAAGGTCATTCAAGTGCCATGACGACCATTGAAGATCGATATTTGCCCATTACAGAGAGATGGGACTGAAGTGCAACAGTTTCTCAGTTAATGAGTCAGATAATTTGTTGCTTCCTGTTGAGGCGTTTCTTTCCAATCCAATGTCCGACAACTTAATAGGCAGCATAGAAAGTCGATACGACCAATACATTTGAAGAATGAATAAAACATTCCTCATTAAAACTTAGGTATTTAGCTTATATTTTCTCAAAAATCTATAACTTATTTTTTTCTCAAATATTTTAGACTTTTGCAAAAAAATATTCTTTATTTTTAAATCATGCTTGATATGCTAAAGTAATGTAAAGATTAATAAGTAACTTTTTAGAGCCTTTCTAAGAATAATTATCACATGATTCAAGGTATAGGTTGTTTTGGAGTATAATTAATTAATTTAATCACTCGGCTAAATTATGCGAAATATTTATACAGAAAATGGAAAATAAAAACTTGATTTTTTACTCACAAACTTCCTGCAATAGAATTTAATTTTTTCTGCTAATAAATATTTACAAAACATCATTTTTTAAATCAAAGAAAGCATATTTATACTGTATATTTCACATAATTCTGTAATGGAGGAACTGATAAATTTGTAAGATAAAATATAGTTTTTTCAACCAAATCAAGTATTTAAACAAAATATTTCCAATGACCGAGATTTTACTGTAACGGAATTCACAATTAAGAAACTTAATGCACGTTTCTGTTTTATTGCCACAATATTCCTAGTAATCATTGTCATGAACTCGACGCCCGCCGCAGAAGACTCGGTGTATATGTCACCGTTAATGTGAGAAATCCGTTATTTCACAGAATAGCTAGATATTTCATGAAATAACTGGACAAGTCAATTTAAGTACATTAAATTATTGAATTCTAAGACTTAACTAGGTATTCTAAAAAATAACGATTACTTGATCGGCACTCAAAAGCTCTTTGAACCGGTTCTAGCTGCTTTTATTTAGTTTTGAGCCGCTTAAATAATAGCTGTACAATAAAAGCAATTGTACTCCTGATCATAGTTCAGTAATATGTAAGGAAAAATTTGTTTCCTTTGAAGATGCTCCGAATATTGACAAAACACTTCGATCTGTTGCAACAGCCACAGTTGCGGAACTGGACAAGGATTTTAAAAGTGCTCGTGTCAAAAAATGTGTAGTAGTAAAAAGTGTGCTTGTTTCAAAAACAATATGCAATGCAATTCCAAGTGTCTCATTACAGCAATCCTTGCCCTAATAGACAATGGGAAGTGAAATAAAGGTATTTCATAAAATTTAAATTAACATTATCTTACATTTTTGTTTGAAGAAGTTTACACACAATGTTTTTATGAAACAACAGTTTTTCTTCCGATCATGTATTTTTTAATAATATTTATATATATATATATATATAAATGTAACCATTTCTGCAACAGATTTTTTTTCTGTTTAAGAGGACAAGGTACGATTTACACTAAAATTTTTAATTTAAGGATTTTCAAAATTTTTTTGGTTGCCTACTGTGTGCGTATACTATGTAAAATAGATTTTATGCTCAAAATTTCATGAAAAGCTAACCATTTAATTGTTTAAGGAAAAACTTAAAATTTGTAAAGTGATTTCAAAATGCTACTCCTCCTACAAAAATTTACATACACGCATGAAATTTGATTTACAAGTACATCAAACCACGTATAACAAAAGTTGGTATGGGTTTTGCGATAACATGATTGGTATTCGTACAATACTTCTTTTTATGATAGCTTATTGAAAATTCCTTTAAAAAAGTATAAAACTGTTGAATGAGTTCAATAATATATTTTTTAAAAAATAAGTATTACTTTTTGATTCAAAAATGCATATCAACTTTTGTTTCGTGTACTATTAGCAATAGGTAAAAAAAATTCAAAGCATTAGGCATAATAGAAAAAAGGCCTTAGCATTTTAAATGAAGACAAACCAGTTATTTTATCTTTCTGAGGTAAGTCCGTTTAAAGTTTTGATTTGCCATAGGAATGTGAATAAAAACCAACAAAAAAAGCTATAATAATTCTACGTTTTTTTTAAGTTTAGAACTTTCAAATTTTGTGAGGTTAAAGAAATTTATATAAATAATAATTTAGGCTCAAAAATTTAGATTTGAGTTTTTGACCGATTCTTGTCAATTGAATCGCACCGTGTCTTCTTAACTAAATTAGCAATATGAGCAATAAAAAATTATATTATCTTATTTTCCTTATTATTTATCAATCATCCGCAATAGGGACAAAATGTATTTTTCGAGAGATTTTAAATAATTATGATAAATTATTTTAAAAATAAAATTTGAAATTGTTTACTTTTCACTTTAACGGCTGCTCATTTTTTAAATCATTGAATAACAGTTCTTTGATAGAATGTCTAGGAAAAGTATGAAATTTTTTATCTATTATATAATTTAACTGACTCGTCCAGATATTTCATGAAACATATAGTTATTCTATGAAATAACTTATTTATACACTTTAACGGTAATATATACATAAGCTGAAGTCAGTTCAATCCATTGAGGCTCAAAGTCCTCAGAGTAGCAAGGTGTGGAAGCTTACACAGAGAGGTGCGAACTCAGGAATTATCCTTCCCACTTAAATGTTTCAAATTTACGAGGTCCAGTGCCACTAGTCTTAGTGCTGATTTGAAATATCACAGTTAACTACAAAATCAATTAGTCACATTTCTGTTGGTTTTATTTTGATTTTTTATAAAAAGATACATAAGAAAATAATTCCCATTTTTTTTAATTATTAGAAACGAATAAAGTGTCAGGAATTTCTGTAAAAAAGAATATGTGTCGTATAAAAAATTCTTTATTTGGATTTGATTTTTTGAAAGTTTTAATAAACAATAAACATTTTGTTAAGTTTTAATATAGAACTGAAATTCGGATAGTGTTATTTGAAAATTTGCAACACTAGGTGAAAGTGTTATTGACAAATTGCTGATTAAATTAATCAGAAACTTTCTATGAAATTACGCTTAATTCCTAGCAACGAGTGGAAACTAACTTTCCACAGTCAGTGCAGATAATTACTATTCTCCGCATGAAAAATAATTAGGATTTTATACTCAAGCTCTTCCTAGTTAATCAACCATTTATTTAGCATTCTAGAATGGGCATTCCGATTTTATAGTATGGCTAATTAACTTGAACACACAGGTCTATTTAATCATTAGGGATCTTGTATAAATTTACAATAAATATGAACAAAAATATATTATACTTTTTGGGAAACCCCTCTTTCAGGATTTTTTCTCTTCCTATTGGCTACACTTTAAAAAAGGATTATTAAAATAAAAATGCTTATTGAATATTGTGTGAATAATAAAATAACGATACCTAATAATAATTCAAGGTCTTAAATTTGGAACTGAACTGATAAATCTGATTATTTTAAAGAAATATAATCAACATAAAAATATTGAATAAAAGTTACTTTTCTCAATTAAAAAATATATAAAAGGAAATTTCACTTGGGAAGAAAAATAAGTTCAATTTCCACATTTATTCAGAAAAGAGGCGTTAAAAATGTAACATAATTAATTTGATACTGATAAATAAAACATAAATTATAAATTCAAGAATTTATGCAAATAAAACAGCCTAAATAATATTCCAAGCAAATAAATTAAGCTGAGAAGAGCAATTTTTCAGAAGAATGTTGTTTATAGTATACTTAAAATATCAGTTTTAGATATATTACTTTTTAGTTTTAATTATTAATCTTATTTTTTCTCTGAAAGATTTAATAATTTTATTTTTCACTTTAATAATATAACAATTTCCAGAGCTTATTTATAAATAATTTCAATGGAAGAAAATGTACAAATATATTTTACACATTCATTCAAATAATATTTTTCATATATTTCAATAATAATATTTTAATATATTTCATATTAAAAAAAACTAACACCGTTGTATATATAATTCTCATATTTACATTTATTATTTAAGAGAACCTTTTGCAAAATCTAAGAGTTTGTAAAAGTAGAATACATGGGATGAATACAAAATATTTTGGACCGATATATGATCCATTAGTAAGCGTTACGTTCGAAGGAACGGAATGAAATTTTGAACACAGTTATTATAATGTATTCGATTAAAAAGGATGTTAAATATATATATAACTGTCCACCTCTTGCAGTTACATTAGCAGTGACAAAAATTCAAAATTTCAAAGAGCAATATTAGTTTTTATCAATGAAACGCGATCCTTGTAGTAAAAGAAAAAAAAGCGTTGGAAGAGTTAAAACAGTATTCACGTAATAGGAAAAATGGTGACTCTAGGAAGAGAGAAAAACACAGAAACAGCGTGGGCGTTTACTAGAACACGAATTGCTTTTGCATTGACGTCACAATCCTTATCGCATTCTACTTTGAACCTAGTCTATTGAATACCTGCCGAAAAGGGAAGAAACGCATGTTTCCAGATCTGACGTTGAGAAGTGCCATGATTTCCCTAAATGAAAAAGAAAGGCGCATTGACATGGTTACGACCATTCAAGAGCATCTACGATCAATGAAGATTGATTCTTGCCCATTCTAGTGCCATGCACCAAGAGTGCAACAGATTTTCGGTTGGTTTGTGACTTTTTGTGAGACAATCCAAATTATGAATGATTGTTTCTAGAAAACTGGGCTACGGGGAAAAGATGCGACGTGGTATTATTCAGAGTGAGTTAGTGAATGTTTGTGCTAACGCCACACTATTCAGCTACTCGAGGGCTTTTGGCAACGGACCTCGTCATTTCGAACCCTGGTCAAGTGACAAAGACGACACCTGAGCTTTCATTCCCCTCTCCTAACTTCCACACCAAAGGGAGGATTTTGAGACTCAAGATTTTTAACACGCGTCGGCTCCTCTGCACGGCGGGTCTTCATCGGTACTAGGCTCGGACTAATGACACACTGACCGCGAGTCCGTGAACTGGACCACTTGACTACAGGGGCCACGTGTTATTCAAATATTGTACTATTTCGGAGCTTTAAATAGCTCTAATTTATAATCTTGATTATTTGTATTTTAATTACAAACAGTTCCCTAAATTTTATTGTAGGTTCTAAGTAATAAACTCCATATATTATAAGAGGGAATAATATTTATTTGCTTAGTTAATATTTACCAAAAATAAAAATTACTTACATTTCAAAAGCAAAAGAAATGCTTGAACATGGTCTGCCGAACCGATTCATCAGCCCAAAGAAGCGCTAATTCAGCTTAAAAACTTGATAAAACAGGAGAGTGCTCCATGGTGGTCTATAAATTGACACTGTCAATGCGGCAGTTTTTCGATCGCTGAAACCGATACACAATTTGCGTAATTGGCAGAAAATACTCGATTTTAATTTTAAACATGTGTTTTCCATTCACTTCTTACATACCATAGCCTGAGAAATGTGGTATTTTCAACTTCTTTACGCTTCATAAGAGAGTATTCATAATGTAGTAAATCAAAGTCCCCTTTTAGTACTTTTTCCTTTAAGAATTGTTTATTCAAATTTCAAACGTCATGTGGTTACTAACTAATGACTGGCGTTGTCAAGTTTTTGGTTTGAGCTCTGGTTTTAGTGAAGACTCCCCGTGCAGAAAGACTGATGCACGCTAAATCTGTCGTGCTAAAAAGTCTTAGCATTGGCATGGTGTGGAAGTTTGGAAACTGGGGTGCAGCTCAAGTGTCTTTCTCTTCACTTGAGCGAGGTTGACAATTAAGAAATTCATTGCCAAACAGTCCTAATGTCACTTGAAAGTGTGGCATTAAGTAACAATCATTCAAACTTTCAATAACATAAAACTGAAATAATTAGATATGCGCAGCAGTTTAACTCTTAACCCTATACTCCATCAAATAAATATATTAAAAATTTACTTGTATCTTGGGATTTTTCTGAGCAATAGTCTCCTAATAGCGAAACTTGGATCTTACTTTTTCAAATCTCTTCGGGTGTTGACCATCGAGATACTCCGATAACAAGAGCGTTGACTTTCAATTACAATATATTCTATATTTCCTCACTTCGTTTAGGAATCTCCCTGCCGTCTCATTCATCATACTTCTCTACTTAAATAGTATAGCTTATTTATACATATATCATGTTCCTTCAAAAAAATCGAGATTCTGACATCAAACAGTAGCTGCAGAGGATAGCTAAGCGAAATGCAAGTGAGAATCCACGACAGTGTGATTAGATTACCAGCTATTTTTGCCTTGTTTGCTTCATCGCTTTCCTGTTTAGTACGCTATGGAAAACATCGATATTGGCGCAGAAATCAATAGGAGACAATTCATTTCCCGAATGAATTAAGCTTTCGTATAACTAATGATTTTCAATGTATTTTAACTGAAAAGAACAAAGACTCCATAAACATATCCTTTAACATCCTACAAAGATATTGCTATGGCATCATAGGTTTGATCACCTAAAAAACCTCCATATTTGACGTACGTACAGACTTGCAATTCTTTTTGAAAAGCTTTGAAACTGTTGTGGAGGCATTAGAATAAAATCTTGGAACTCTATGTTCTCTTTTTTAGAGGCACAGATGAACTCGATTTCCTTTTTAAGGGAAACAGTGCTCATTAATATAAAGCTCACCGGATTGAGGAGTATGTGATGATTGTGTACTTGCATCCAGATATCTGGAGCTGAAATCTGCATAGCTTACTTAGGATTATTTTGAAAGGGGAATGCAGCTTCCCTTCCTCCTCTCCAAAACATCCAGAACCTTAAAGCCACATTTTCAGAGGAATATTAACGATTGCCACAGGAACTCAATAAAAGAAATTATTTCTAGCATGAATTTACGTTTAGAATACTATATAATTGTTTGGGACATTTTTCTTCTATTGTTAATATTTTCTAAGATTTTCTTGCATTATATATATAATGAGCTGTAAACACACTCATGAGAATGTACTGTAATTCTTACATACCATCATTTGTTGTATTATGTCAAACTAAACATACAGTTCCTAATTTTATTTAAATCTAGCCACACTATTTGAGGAGACAATCAACCAAACATAAAAATTAACTTAATTTTAAAAGCCAGTGTAGAGTAGTTTTGAAACCCCAAAGTATACCCAGTAATATACTCTGTCTATAAAATACTTATTACTAGCAATATAGAAATCGAGTGAGGGAATATATATAGTATAATAAAATAAAAGTGAAGAATAACTAGAACCCACTAGAATATATATATATATATATATATATATTAACGTCGCACTGTTCAGCTACACGAGAGTGTTTGGCGACGGACCTCGTAATTTTGAACCGTGGTCAAGCGAGTAGGACGACTCCTGATCTGGATTGATATTTCCAAATTTTTGTGTAACTCTACTATGGTTATGATTATTGGTTGTCATATTTATCTATTTGTTTATCTCTGATACGTA
Organism: Trichonephila clavipes; assembly: GCA_019973935.1. Classification (NCBI taxonomy): domain Eukaryota; kingdom Metazoa; phylum Arthropoda; class Arachnida; order Araneae; family Nephilidae; genus Trichonephila; species Trichonephila clavipes. The sequence continues at coordinate 1,122,340 of BMAU01021261.1, forward strand.
ATTGGGATTATTTTTCGAATAAATCATTTTTTTAAATTATTTTTTCAACAATTGAAATTTTGTTTTGTAGTTTTGGCAACAATCGGACAGCATTATCGCGGCATGTTTACGACTTTGCTTACATTCTACATCGTGTTTTTTCTGTAATTTTAAGCTTACCTTATTTCTCTTCATTAAGCGAAAATGAAATTTACATAATTGACTTCTGTACGCTACTTATTTTTCTGCCAAATAGTTTCCGTAAACCATTTACCTCAAATAAAAAGACGTAGCCAAATGCCGCGATATGCCATTCAATGTTAGGAAATAATATTTTTTTCCACTTGTAGACATTTTAATACGACGAAATTAATCGACGGAGTTTTAATAAGAATGTTTTTTCTCTGTGTTTTAGACAACTTTTTAAATTTCATTTGATTCTTACGTATTATCGCAACAATCGCTAACTTTCATGATAACTCGCAAAAAGGGCATTTCATTTTCGCAGATGTTGTACGCGCGGAATCGGCAATCATGTGCTTCGTTTTATACAATATTCCCAATATGTTGCGATAATACGTAAGTACCTTTCATTTGATGTTACTATTGAAGTACAAATGGTAAAACTAAGATTTTCTGATTTTGAGTCATCAAAATATTGCACCTTATTTTGTTTTTGATTGCTTTATAAGATTATAACTTTCTTAAACACATTCCATTAGTAATTTGTTAAAAAAATACTTGAAGTTATTATGGTTTGCTTTTGTGAGGGACGTAGAGCTACCACTGTATCAATGATGCAGGGGCCCCAACGAATGTTATTACAGTTCCACTTACATGTGCTCATATCTGAAAAAGAGCCCCAAAGAAATTCGGATACAAGCCTCACTCAGTGCTGTTTTGTAATTTCATATGTTTTTATTTAAACCTTCATTTTAACTACAGTCAATCGGCTTCAGTACATAAAATTGTATTGCAGAAACTCGAACTTAGGTCATCATACTGACCAAGCAAACGTAGTGCGAGGGGTAGTTGCTCATCAAATTAGAGTAGGCATCAGTGAATGAGCAAAACAGACAGATGGCTCAAATACATGTTGAGGAAGCAGGTGGTCGTAAGATTGTGATTATTTTTTCCAAATTATACTTTTGCGTTGATAAAGATAGTTCAGCTCTTTTTATGTCAATTAGTGTTAGTATTGTATATAATTTTTCAATTTATTTTTAAGTTCAGAATATTTACTTTGGATAATTTTTATATATAAAATACTAATTTTAATTCTGTACACTAGGGATCTGTTTGGCGTGATTTCAAAATCTCTCCACAAACAAGTAGCATACCGATTAAAATCGTCCGCCTATTTTACCTTTCTCCAATGAATCTAAATTAAATTAATATATAATTTTTATTTTTTAGTAATTTTATTTTTTAGTCAGCCATTTACCTAAAATCAAAAGACATCGCCAAATGTTGCAATATGCATTTAATAAGGGGAAAGCATTCTATGCCTGTTTGTGCACAATAATAATACCTTTTGGGGCTTGGCAGTGAATTTTTCCACGAAATAGTTATTGAAATTTCTAATAGTTGGAGCAATAACATTAAACTCACAAAATATCTGTTTTGTGTAATTTCAAAATTTTATTTGGTGTTACTGTGAAATACAAATGGGAAAATTAAGATTTTCTGATCTATATTTTGTGTTTGTTTTGATATTTATGTATTATTGCAACCATATTGGCAACATTGACACTTTATTGTCAATTCACCGTGAATGACGCATACAAAATCAGGGTTATTATAGTTGCAACAGTACGAGTACTTTTGTTTGCTACTTTCTTTGGTGATTTCATCAAAATATTGATAATTTGTTATTAATAATTGGTTTTTGTTGATAGCTTTTTATCATTTAAGTTTGCTATAGCTAGCGGTACCCAACATGTTTTCCTGTGGCTCAGTCTGCTTAAAAAGAAAGAAAAGAGAAAGCACACATTTCTAATATCTTTAATCGCTTGCACTTGATGTATGATTTTTTTTATAAAAAAATGTGGAAATATACATAAACAAAACTTTTCTAAACAGATTTCATTTGTAATTTATTAACATAATACTCCCAAGCTATTATGGTTTTTTTGTCATGTTTTTTGAATCTAAAATTATTTGCATTGTCTCAATAGGGGAGGTGCCAAGTTTGAAAATAAATTTAAAATGGCTCTTCTTGGGGTAATAGAGTTAATTTTACAATGCTTATGGTAGACATTTTGTCTTGCTTCATTGTCTGTATAGATACAGAAATTGTCTGATGTGTCTATTTTAGAGCATTAGTTGCCAATTTTCAACACTTCATGAACCACTTAATGCATTACTTTATAATTTGTGGTTCGCTAAAAGGATTGACCTCTCTCTATGTGGCGAACCATTATAGCTATATTTACGTCTTTATTTAATCTTCCATACCCCAGAAAATAAGCTTCATGAAAAGCAATAACAATCAACAGACTGAAGTGTTTTGCCACCAATTTTCCAAAAATTGGTTGAGGTAAAAAATTGCTATCCTAAGGAACTTTGATCGTTTGTTTTTTCGTTGTAATTTCCGTAACTAAAAGTTTTTAGTAAAGTATAATCCATGTTCCATAATATGTTATTTTGTTCCTCATCTTTTTTTAAACTGAATCTTCTTAGAAGTATAAATAATGTCCCAATTTTTCTGCATACCATCCAAAATTTCTCACGTATCACCAATTGGTGACTGCTGCTTTGTAACGCACAACAATAATTATGAATTAACATCACCATAACAAAATTGGTGCAACATGTATTACACCTTAATATCTAAACCACAAAGATTGTAACATTTTTTTTATGAAAAAAGAAATGAGATTTGGATGGAAAATGTTGTGATTTGCATGGTGGTAATTTGGCTGCGGTGATGTTAATATTTAAGTACACAGATAACAAATAATTATCCATGTGAAAAGCAGCCTGTGTCTAGATATAAGCCACTCTGTTTTAAAGATAGGCCTTTATCTTTGTTGATAACAATTGCTAATGCTAATTGAATTGTGAATTGCAAAAATACTCCATCATTATCAACACTTTGTCGTAGATTTCTGCAACAAAATCCATGTTTATATTGGAATTTTCCTGGATTATTCGATTGAAAATACCTTCACAGCCTCTCATTGCGTTGGATTTGAGCTGCGTCAATTGATGCACGTTTGAAGTTAATTATTTCATTAGTATTTTTTATTTTTTTCTTTCTTTTTGTAACTGATTTCTTTTTTCTTTTTTTAATGTTTTGAAATTTTATGTTTTTAATTTAATTTTCTTATTTTAAAGTGTAGTTTTAAGTTTTTATGAAATTTTATATGCTTTGTTTTAATTTTTTTCTTTTTAAGTGCAGTCAATTGGCCTCACTACATAAAAATAATGCTTTGCGGGAAATCAAACTTAGGTCGCCATATTTGCAAGGAAAAAGTACTACAATGAGTGTAATTGCACATCAAACAGAGAAAGAATAGATATCAGCAAACGAGAAAAACAGACAAAGAATGGCACAAATACATGCTGAGGGTGCAGCAGAGCAACATGCAGCCAGACTTGAGGAGGCACATTTGCGAGCACATCATTCGTGTTTTACAACATTAGAAAGATGTCAACCAGAAACAGCACATCTGCATCAAACATGACTTAGTGGTGAGCAATCACACAATAACAGTCACATTGCATTCCGGTTCTACCCAGTGGAAGATTCTAGGTTCAGGAAGCATGTTCTCATCAACACAATGACTGAAGCAATCCTTATTGCAATGCTCTTAAATTTAAGGGAGAAACAAAAGGAATGTTTTGTACCCCTGAAAAAATTAAACTACCTCAACTCAGAGAACCACAGAGCCATTGAAAATTTTGCTTGCTAGATATACTGCAGAATCAAAACATTTCCTACATAACATCAGAAAATACAATTCATGTTTCCAAATGACATTGTTTGGATAAATGTGCATTTGTGAACACACCTCTGATTTAATAGAAATATCCATAAGCATTGTAAAACCAACACATTGCCCTCAAGGAATCCAAAGTAGAGCCATTGAAAATTTATCTTCAAACTTGGGGTCTCCACTTTAAAGACAATGTAAATAAATTTCGGTTCATAACATAAGGACAAAAATAAGCCGTAATAACTTCAAGCAATTGGTTAACAAATTATAAATGATATCAGTTAAGGAAAGCTTTGTATATATAATTATACATTTTTTTTATAAAAGATCATACCTGCAATGCAAATGTTTTAACATACTGAAAACATGTGCTTTCTGTTTAACAAGACTGAGCCACAGCAACGCGTGGCAAGGTGTACAGCTAGTGTATATATAAAAAACTTCCTTATTAAAACTATTTAATCTGCTCACACATATTGGGACTTCATATACCTGCATACATCTTTCGAATTTATATATATTCTCTCGTACCATATTAATAATATATCTAATCTAAAATAAAATCTTCATTTACCATGGTGTATAAAATCCTGTATGCAAAAATCTTGATAGCAATTAAAAGTAACTTGTTTTATACAACGTGTTTCATTAAGTTTCTTTAAGTGTCCTTTCACACACATAACAAAAATAGTTATTATATCGTAAGGTGACTCTGCTACTATTCTTTCTTTTTTTTTAATCTGTCTTGAAATTGGCCTGTTCAAAATCTTAATTTTAAAATTAAGTTAAATTTCATTATTTGTTATCATTTACCGATACACATAATTTTTGCTGAAGAGTTCTAGAATTTGAAACATTTTTTGCCTTTTCTCAGAAGCCATTTTTCTCTGTTTAGATTACGTTTTTAATATTCTTTAATAGTATATAAAAACGAATAGGTAGACAGATATTTTTCTTGAAAAGGATGGGGTTTTTTTTGAAAAAGGAATCGCACATTATGCAAAGAATTAAAAAGTATCCTTTACAAAATTCCCATATACATTCATAATTATTTCTTATTTAAAACAAATCATATAATCCAAATAAGTATATATTTAGTAGTATAATAAAAAAGGATGTGGAAATATGGTTTTCTAAGAGGATTCTAAAAACAAGAGCAAAGTTTTCGTCCAAACTAATATGCATTAAATAATGCTTAGAAATAATTAAACGCAGTTCTGAACAAAACTTGCTTTTAAAAAGAAATATGAATATTGCTTTTATTCTGCAAGTTTAGAGAGCATAAATCTCAATTTTAATATTAATGAAACTTATGAGAAATGGTTATTTACAAAAATTTATTCTCCATTTATAAATGTGATTAGAACGTTTAAATATTTCGTGGTACTTTTAAGTTTAAATCAAATAAATGTCAAAAATTTATGTAGAAACCAGAAAACTTTCCAAGAAGCGTTGAATTCTTAGGGCCGCATGCAGCGCAGAACACATGGAATATAATACATGAAATAAATTTAATACTGAATTGAAATAAAAATTTCCTCGTCTTAAAAACAGGGAAAGAAATCTGGATTTGCACTGCTTATCTGAAAGAAAAATTCTTATGGGAAGGAGAAAAAAACAGACCGAATCATACTTTTCGAGATCAGGTTTTTAGGTATGGAATGAAATGTAAAAACTCTCTTCCGTTACATATATGTGTAGATAGAAAAAAATTCAACGTATCTCTCTCCATATATTTTTTAAAAAATATTTCGTCTTGAGTCAAAAGGAAAAGTCATATGGAATTAAATTACTATGATCTGAGGAAAAGAAATTTCCTGTTTTTCCAGAATGCATCATTAATTCGTTCTCATTTAAAATCTGTAACTTGGTTTTACGCCGGCCGGCAGTACAAAAATGCAATTTAGAGATTTAACTTATTTTCATTTGTAATACATTTAATAAGTAGTGAAAAATTTGGTTTTCTCTCTAAATGCTTTTCGAAATGAAACTTTATGTATAGATAAAATATTTTCATTAAATAATGTTAACTACTGAATTAGAAGTAATTATTTCAAAACAGCACTAAATATAGGAAATAATTTGTAAGGAATATAAACAAGGTTTCATTTTTTCCATTTAAATAAAAGTTTACTCTGGAGAAAATGTCGCTCAAAAAATTACATATCAAGTAATTATTAGATTAACACACACATACACACACACAAACTTTAATAAAATCCTAAAATCTAATAAAATGAAATGTAAAATTGAGGAAACGAAATTTTAATTGTAAAATGTTCTGAGTCGTAATTACTAAATTATTAACTGTGTTTTTAAATCTACAGGGATTCCTCTAGAAAATGGGCAATTCCATATTGAATATATAAACTCTTAGAAGCAACTTACATTATTACTTTAAATCTAATTGATACTTACTTTAATTCAACTAAAATTATAAACTGAAGAAAATTAAGTATTTATATTCATGGAAAGTTCCGTTTGATTTATATTGATTAAATATGTGTTCAAAGTAGTTAAGTATTTTTCAGTGACATTTATTTCAACACCACAACACTTTCAATTATAAAATCAAATGAATTCAAAAAGTTAACCGAGATTGCTAAATTAGATTAAAGTTCAACTTTGAGCAAAATGAGTGTTACTTAAGAATTTTTTTCTACAAAAAAGCCTTTGAAGTTTTTATACCACTTTAATCTTCTTTTTTCATCCGTTTTTCATTTTTTTGGGAGTAATTATTCATTAATCGTGAATACAACATGCTTTGAACTTGCGTGTCTTAAAATTTTTCTGTTCTTTGAACTCTTTATTCAGAATTTTTCGAATAAACTTAAATGTTTTCCTTTACAATTCTTCTTAAAAAAATATGAAGAGTAATAGAAGCGATATATTCTATCATATTTTTAAAAGCTTTATAGGTAATATTGATTTAAATTAGAAGTAAATTTTTTAAAAAGAAAAAGTATAAATTCAATTAAGAGCCAGAAAAACAGGTACGGGTATGTGAGTATGCAAATAATAGAGGTATGCAACCAAACAGAGTAATAAGATGGTCAGCAACGCCTGTGTAAGACAACGTGTGTGTGGCAAAACCTTTAAATTGATTCCTGTTACGACAATAGCAAGTTATCTAGATTTAAGTGAATTTGAATGCGGTGTTGTCTACACGGGAGAAATGGGGTACACCTTCTTCGAAGTAGCTACGAAATTTGGAATTCCGGGAACATTCAATTTCTGAGTGTACCGTAAATTTCGAATATGCGGTAAGACATTAAATATGACAGAAAGAAGAACCGCAAGAACGGTACATTCATCAAATGACGAGAAACCTTGAAACGCGACAGACGTGCATCATTTCTTCAAATTGCCACGGATCAACAAATCAATTTGGATACGAACTGTTCAAGTGTACCATCATTGATAGGAGCTCTTTTAAGCCACATGCCCACTCGTGCTATGTTGTTGACTTCACAGCACAAAGCCTTAAGCCTAACTTAGGCACCGTCAATGGATTGTTGATGACTGGAAACATGTTGATTCGTCTGACAAGTCTCGTTTCCAATTATATGAAGCGCATAAACGCGTTAGGGTTTGGAGACAGCCTCATGAATCCCTAAAACCCAAATGTCAATAGGAGGTTGTTAATTCTGGTGGAGTCTTTGTGATGGTATCGGGTGTGCGCATTTGATTTAGTAGGAAAAATATCTTATGTGATAAGACATACGTGAGCACCCTTTGGATTCCTTCACTCACAACATGTTGGAAAGCATTCCGAAAAATTTTGACAGTTCCGGCAGGAGGTAGAAACACTTTATACGTAGTAGGTACTGAATGGTTCCCCTAACTCTGCTATGACTTAAGATACTCGCTTTGCGCACCTAAATACTCAAACATGAATATTATTCATTATATCTGAGATAACTTGCAAAGGGCTATTCAGAAGAAATCTACACCACATCCCACTGCCACGTATTTGTGGGCTGTCCTGGAGAATTCCTAGTGGGAATTGCACCTAGGATACATGTAGACATCTTTCAACAAGATAACGCGACTGCATTTTGCCTTCGTGTTTTGAGCTCTCTCGGCTGAGAGGGGTTTCGACTGTTCTTCAGCATGTTCTCCAGAATTTTCACCTATGGGAAACACCTGGTCATTATTTGAAGACGAATTGAGTCACCACCGCTTAATGATGTGTGCCATAAGATTGAAGCAGCACATTTCATTATTTACCCGTTGGTGTCATTCAAGACCAATCCGATCCAATGCCTAACCGGGTTAGTTTCTTTATAGCACAGGAAGATGGCAGCTGCGTGTACTACTGTAGGACTCTGCATAAACCCAGAATGCCAACAAATTTAAACATGTTATCATCCTACTGTGTTGTACGGGTGCAATAAATAAAAATTTTGCTATTTGCTTTCCTTCCTGCTGTTGCAATTTTAATGATTCGCAATTAATGTATATATATATATATAAACATTTATATATATATATATATATATATATATATATATATATATATATATATGTGTGTGTGTGTGTGTGTGTGTGTGTGTGTGTTTTTGTGTGTGTGTGTGTAATTCAATCTGAATGTTCAGTTTTTTTCTGTGTTTAAATTTTCAACAACATCATTTGTGTTAATTATGACTTTATTTTTCGAAATATGTTTAAAGTAGAGAGAGTAGAATTTCTTCTATTTTTCCTTCTAATAAATTTTCGGGGCATATACAAATATAAATTAAAATAACTTTTTTAAAACTACCTCCTGTTTTTGGCATATTTTATCAATAAACAGTAATGGTACAAAACATTTCATTTACTAAAGGAAAATTTACGTTTTTTATTAAAATTTATAAAATTCTCTTTAAACTCCTAATACATAAAAAATTGAAATGTGATACAAATTAAGTAAACTATTTTTTATCTGACTCAACATTAAATGATAAGGGATTCTTAGTTATAAAAGAGATTCTTTTCTATGTAAATTGAGTAGAAAGAATAGATGTTTGGATCAAAATGAAATGCCTCATAGGAGCATAAGTCATACAATAAATGACTGATTGAGCAAGACTGATGGCAGGTTGACATGTCGAATAATGATGAAGGATTGGAAGAAAAGGGAAAATAAAGACAAATGCAACTATTGATGGATCATGTATTAGTATGTGATGGAATTTAGGCATGTGGAACACAGAATGGGGGATCAGAAAATATCTAAGCAATAGGATAGAAGTGAATGCTCTTTTCATGTATTTATAATCTTATTCCCTCCTTTCTATTTTGAATTCTAGATCAAAACATTGTGCTTTCTGTTTTAAAAGAAACATTGAATAAAAACTCTAAATACAGATGATACATTTTTTCGTACAAACTTATCATTTTTTTTTTGTTTCTAAAAATATTTTCTCCCATTGGGTTTCATTTAAAAATACTAGTCCATAAATTCAAAACATTCTTAATGCAAAATAAAATCCCAAATATCAAATCTGAATTCGAAATATAATTTCTTGAATAAAAAGAAAAAAATTGCAGAATTTAAATCTGCTTCATATCCAATTTAAATTTCTAAGTAAATAATGCTTTTTCGACTTTCAAAAATTTCATTACAAATTCACTATGTTCTAGTTAATTCGACAATGAATTATTCGAAATTTTACAACAAAGTCCTGTAATAAATAGTGTAATATTTACATTTGTCATTTATTTTCTCTCTCTTACGAAGAAAATTAATATTAATTCAATCAGTGCATTTATCTATACAATATTTAACGCTAATCTGACAAATGTTTGTGAAAAAGCAAATTGAATAGCTATGACAGAAGAGTGGTTTTATCATAGAACCAGCAGCTAATAATGTTTTTGTCAAGCTGCATGTTCGAGTCCTGATTCCACTAGATATCCGTTGTGTGCAGGAGTTCCCGTTGTATGGAAAAAATTTTCAAGGCTCCAAGTCATCGATTGGTGCTTTTGTGCAAAATGGAAAGCCAGAGCTCAAATGTCTACTCGTGGTTTAATCATGGCGCAAAATTACGAGAAGTATTGTTCACGGTTAGGGGTTATTTATTTCGGGCAAAAATAGTCAGGTGGAAACATTCAATAGAGCAGCGCTTATAATATCTTTCAATATTTTAATATAAATAAATTACACTGCTGGACAATTGCTAAGGACGGATCACAAATTACTATGTAGCATAACATTAAGCGAGACATGAGGCCTAGTAGGATAAAATATAGCTGCCACACTGTTCAGACATTAGAATAAAGAATATTTATTGTTCTGGAAAGTACAAAAACTGTGAAACATCTGAAAGAAAAAAAATGCTCATTTGATCTGCGTACGGAGAAATGGAACAATGCATCTAAAAGTCAGCAGGCACCTTAAAGAAAGGTATCAGTACGGGATATGTCCATCGTGGGGTGTGATGCAACATTCCACACGTCGTACCATACTTTGCACAACATTATCCAGCAGCTGTTGAGACAATTTATCCCATTCCTCTATGAGTGCACGGATGAGGGTGTTCTTGTTTGTCGGAGGATAGTTTCGATCAGCAACTTGCCTCTCCAAAGCATCCCACACATTTTCAATGGGGTTTAGATCTGGAGAACGCGCTTGCCATACGAGACGTTGAATACCCTCGCTGTCTAGACAATCCTGAACAGCAAGTGTTCGATGACATGTTGCGTTGTCGTCCATAAAAACAAATTTATCACCGACAGCACCACGGAAAAGACGAACATGAGGAAGTAGAACTTCATCAATGTATCGTTGGCCCGTCATAGTCCCATTCGCAACCACATGTAGAAACGTGCGGCCATTTATCATGATGCCGGCCCACACCATGATACTGCATGTCGGATATCGGTCCTTTTCCTGGATATTTTCTGGACGATAAGCAGTACCAATCTCGCGCCAGATCAGTTGGCGTCTACAATCCGATGACAGACTGAACCTACTCTCATCTGAGAATAGTACGCATGCTTAGTCCTGTTCAGTCCAATTGTGATGCTCCCGACACCATTGCAAACGAGCAGTACGGTGCTGTCTGGTCAATGGGACACACACAACAGGTCTGCGTGCGTATAGTCCTCCTCCCCTCAAACGTCTGGCAACAGTTTTTCGGGAGATCTGCTTTCCTGAGGCAGCAAGAAACTGATTTGCTGAGCTGAGGTGCGCCTGTTCCTTTTTGCTGATAGGCGATATATCTGTCTTCTGCAGGCGTCGTACTTCTAACACGACCTCCCCCGTGCCGTCTACTACACATTCCAGTAGTTTTAAATGACTTCCACAGCCGTGAAACAACGCTGTGAGCGATGTCGAACTCCCTGGCAACATCTGTTATTTTTCGCCCTTCTTCGATATTTCCAATAATTCGACCACGCATAAAATCATCTATGTTATGCCGGGAAGACATGCCAAAAATTTTAAGTTCGTCTATTAAATCTTTCCTGTAAAACTTTGACTTGAAACAACAACTGTCCACACGCGTCAAAACCTTTAAAGCTCTTATGAACGCTATCACGTGATGAACAGACGTGGAAAAAAATTGCCATACTCATACTTCTTACTAATATCCCGCACTTATTCTAATTTTCCTCATTTTGCTTCCTTTCATTTTGTAGTTGCTATGGATGATAGTGTTATCCGTCTCTACCAATTGTCCAGCAGTGTATTTTTAATTCTTTATAGAAATGAAGTTGATGCAAGACATGCTATAACTTAAAAAGGTATTCTCATGACACAGCTGGACAATTTAGGTTAAGGATTAGGTTTACTCTTTTTCTGAGACAATCATGGAATCATGAAAATAGCTTTTTTCTTTTAACTGCCGTACCCGAAAATTATACGGTGTAATTTTTTTGAGGAAATAATGTTGCTATACCCGGAAGAAATTTGTTTCGGATCTATTTCTTTGTCAAACCCGAACCTATAACGAGGAATGTTAATTTGGGCTCAATTAATTTGGCGTTTGATTATCATTATTCATGATACTTTACGATTAACCTTAAAAGCATAAAAAATGAAAATATATTCAAGACAAAGATTGTTTTTGACTACAATCTAACTATGGATGGAAAAGATTGCTGTGATGAAGAAATATCCTCTCATCCGACAATTTAAAACGTCAGAAGAAATATTACATTTTCACACTTACAATACAAGATACTGTGGAACTCAATTTTGCTCTATAAAATGTAATTGGGTATTAGTTACACTTCCAGAATTTTGAATATAAGTTGTAGAAGAGCTTTTTTTATAAATATCGTCGGTCTAATTATCAGACTGCGTAACTCCATCTGGAATGCTAATTTGATACAGTAGGGCTAGGCGCCAAATTGTTGTTTATGTTCGCCAAGATAGGCGATGATATAACAATATGTTTTACTTTGATATTTTTATCGTGCGATAATGTGGTTGCCATCGGGATAACGTATATTAGCGTTAGTTTTTTGTTTTTGTTTTTTTCCCGTAGGATCTGCGCTCAGCAAAAGTAACACATTGTTACAAATTTTGTGCAATAAACGCTTAAAATAGTGTAAATAATTTATATCTGGAAGTGTAATGCATTAATATTACTTTCTGTTGTATTTATTTTATGTTAAAATCTTGCCACCACCTCTCCCTTCGAAATCTAGTTTTATTATGAAATTAAAAAAAAAGTAGTGATTACACTGATCGAGGAATAAATTAAAAGCGGAGCGCGCACTGAGGCATGTCGCAGACAAAACAAAAGGATTAAGGAATCGCACCAAAAAGCGCTTGGCGCGTTGCACTCCTATATCAAATGAGTTACACCGGTGGAGTTACGCAGTCTGATAACTAGGCCGACGATATGATGATGCAGCTTCTAGGCAGAAGAATCCTGACAGACACCTACTCTAGATACCTAAAATAGATAACCCTATCCGTCTCTGTGAGAGATATTTTATATACTATGGTCCTCCAACTCCTGCGAAACTTTAGCCTACAAGACATTCCAAAGTTTGTAGTTCAAAAGAGGGTGCAAATGGAAAGAAAGATAAGGAGGGAAAAACGATTCTGGTGTAATGATTGTGGAGGTTGTTTTTTGCTTGGAAAAGTCGTTCCAGTTATACCACTCAAAACTGAATTAATAAACTACTAATACGTATTCATTTTTATTTATTTTTGTTTTATTTTTTTAGAAAATAACGCTCCACTAGAAACGAACTTTGCAACTACCACGCTGTGGGGCAGCCACCACAAGCAAATATGCAGTTGATTCAAAACCTTAAAAACTTGCATGCATATAATTCAAAATATAAATTTTTAACTACTAAGTATATTTTATATTGTACTAAACATTTGATTTTTGCAATAAGAAATTTGATAACTCATGTACCTAAATCATCAAAATAACTTACAGTTAAATAGTTAATCATCATGAATATATATTTCAACTCACTTATTGTACCAATGATTCTTCTTGTTAAGCTTACGTAAAATATGAGTGCTTTGCATATAACATTGCATTAAAAAATCTTAAAAGAGGGTATATTTTTTAATTTTTTTAGAAGAAACTTTTCTCCCAATTTAATAGAGTTGCGTTTCATTCATAAGTATGACAAGTTTTCAGTCATCCAACATCTAGAGCATTTATAAAAAGGAACTAAATATACTATAACTATTTAATTATCTAATAAATTAGTTAGAGAATCTGATTCAACCTTGAAGTTTGAATCATATTGTTTATCAACGTACGGAACCCTGATTAATCTTAAACCAAGACTGCTTTTTTATTGTTTGCAATATCCGCAAACATTCCACCAGACAAGTCTAAACGACAGTTCATTTTACCCTAGTGAGAGCTGTTCATTCTATTATTCGGAAATGATAACGTCCTTCCTTTCCTTTAGGGTGCAATAAATGTTCGGGGAAAATCATTAAGATTATGTTACTTCAGTCATAAAAATTCTTTTTCTCGTCCTGTGCCATTGAAACTACTGTACTTTCGCTTAAAATGTAGAACCCAGAACAATATAAACTTTTGAGTAGCGTCTACTCATTTGGGAACAGATTATTTTTTATAAGTTTTAAACATTAATTTTAATAATAATTTAAAAAGAAATATTGAAGCATAGTATTTAATTTTTTAAAAAAATAAAGAATGTGGAGTATATTTAATCTCAGAAATTGATTTTATAATAATTAACAACATTTTAACAGCATATACTCACTCTAACTTAATTCAAAATTTAAAGAATCACTCTGATTCACACTACACTTAACAACGTGTTAAATTTTGAGAACTGTGATTAGCCATTGAAACTTTAAATAACAAGAAACAAGAAAAAAAAGAACAAGAAATATTTGCAAACAATTATAATACACTTTAATGCAATAGAAAAATATGTTTAATTTATTTAATTCCAGAGAAATAAATTTTATTTAACTTGAAAAAAAATGATCAATTTTAAGAATTTAAAAATAGGCTTAAGAGAAACAGGAACTGAATGAAAATAAAATTTTAATCAAAATATTTCCATATTAAAAAACAACCATAAACATCAAAATAAATTTATTCACTTTATCGATGATTATTCAAATCACAGATAAGTAAAATAATTTAATTTAAAATTTAACATAATTTTATATGAAACAAATTGGAAGTGTGTTCAAAAGTTTAAAGTTTATATCTTTTTTTTCCATCTAGTATTATATTTTTGAAATAAAATGCGTTTTATATTTTACGTATTTTTTATTCTCTTGAAGTTAAAGAAGGATCTTAACATAAATCATACAAAATCTTCTAAAGTATTAAAAGTTCCGTTGAAGCATATTAAACAGAAGTACTTTCTTAAATATAAAGCTTATTATTTTTCCAGGATGTGTGCAATTTTTATAGGAACAACTTTTTTGCTTGTGCGTGTGTTTAATATATATAATTCTCCTATTACAGTTTCTTTGATAATAAATTCAAATCTGTCAAAACTGAATGTCTTCTCGTTGAAATGGTTTGAACATTTTGAAAGTGAAAGCCAGCTCAAGCGTCGTCCTCTCCAGTTAACTAGAGTTCAGAATAACGAGGTCCGTCGCCAATAGTCCTCATGTTGATGTTAAATTCATTTCTAAAACTAATTAATAAATTATGTAATTTGATAATTTTGATTGATTTGAATTTTTTGCATTTATATGACTTATTGCAACGGTTCTTGAGCTTTCGTTTTCCACGGCTAGGTTTTCTGATTTTCCGGTTTTTTATCTTCCCGGGAACTTCTGGGAAATACCGGGAACGTATCAGTCATTCTTGGGAATGCATAAAAATTTCGAAAAGTCTAAAACAACCTATTTCTAATAGGGGTATCAATTATAATTATATAAATTTAAAGATACACATAAATTTCACTATTGATACTCGTTTTTATTTTGAGCTAAAAATAATAATAAAATATGTTAATTATTCATTTTAAACTATGATTTAAGAGAAAACACATAATAGTCTATGATTTTATTACTCAACCTAATTGATTGTTAATGATGCGGAAAAATATGTTGTAATTAAAGATTTTTAAAATTCAAAATCTCAAAAAAGAATTTCACATTAAAAAAGTAATTATTAAAATTAGTTTTCTTTTTACTGATCCACATGTGTTACTAATTTTTCTGTTGTGCTAATAAGAGATAAATATTGATACGATTACTTGAACATTTATTTGCTGCTAGAGTGACAATTACAAGCGTTAAAAAATGTATTACATTTAGGAAATTTACATTTGTATAACAGATTTTTTGTTTATACGGATTTACTATATTTTTTGACATAAATATAATTGAATTTCAATTTAATAATCTCAAGTAAAAGTTTGGTTAAGAATAAATTGGAAGATTTATTAAAAATATTCTTCTCCATGTAGTTTTTTTTTTTTTTTTACTCTTTTCCTTCTTTAAACTACTGATTAAATTAAATAGCTTAGCAAGTATCAGAAAATAAAAAAAATATCAAATTAACAAATTTAATAACAATTTTAAGTATTAGTACTTAGGTCATCCACATAAATCTACAAATTGGAATTGTACCAGATTGGTCGCGCTGGTAGACTATGAAATAACATTCCTTTAAAAATTATATAATTTTCGTTTAACGAAGCAATGTTCAACAAACAGACAGGAACTGACCTGAAAAAAAGTTCCATATATGTATTCTTTCCTTCGGCAAGCTAGAAAAATTCTCCCCAACCCTACACTTTTACCCTCTGCTGGGGGTTCCAACTAACATTTCTCCGTCCAAGATCGGGATCAACGGTCTTTAGTTGCAGCAGTGTAGTCAGCTAAAATTTATATTGGAGATCGAAATTCACAGTCTATACATATTTCCTGGAAGTACAAAAAGTATGAAAATCTTACGATTCGCCAAGAAACTGGAATCCCAGGTTCCCGGGAAATAATTCCTAGTCACAGTCTTACAATGTATCAGCCTGGCATCACGATCACCAAAGTTTATTAACAACCCTTCTTAACTCCCAACACATTTCTGAGTATTTAAAGGTTCCTCGATATTCATAAGACTGTCCCTGCTGCTTACACAGACATTTAAAACATTTTTTCTTTCTTTTAAGGAAACAGTAAACATCCAATTAAAAATATTACAAAATATAAATTTTAAAAAGCTTAATAATGTTACGTTGTAGTAATGGCTATGTAGTTGCAAACATTAAGAAAACTCAATTAATATTCACGATATAAGTACATGTTCTAGTAGAGTTTTTTCAATAGTGGCAATTTAGTTATCTAACCTAAGATGCCCCCTCCCCTTTCCGTTTTTTCGCGAGGCCTTTCAGACTATAACTAAGAAATAAAGCTATTTTTTCGAATAAATAAATTCATTAAAATGTTTAATATATTGATTCCATTTTATCCAAATGAATAGTTTCAAAGTAAATCCAATTGATAATAAATTAATTGCCTTATTAAAGTTACTTTTATAATGAATTTTAAACTTTTTGAAACGAATGCATGTTACAAGCTAAATTTGTTACAAGATTTAAATCTAAATTTCTAGAATTCTTTTGAAGATATATAATTTAACTAGTATTTGCAACTCTAATTTTTCTCAATGTTACAATCACTTAACTTATTCAATAATAGGATTTTTAATTACAAAACTGACTTTAAAGTTTTAATTTTTTTTATTTGAATACTTTACATTATTTGCTTTCGAAGAGTTGAGCGAATTATATTTTAAAAATTAAAACTTAACTTTACACCAAACAGTTGCTGTAAGTTAATATGTTTTAATTAAATTTGATATCGTGTTGTAAGCAGAAAACAATTGTGAACAAACTCATATATAAACCTTCTATGTTGCATTTGTTCTTTCAAAAATTTTAATTACTGTGCTTGATAAATACATATCATAATAACATGAACTAAAACAACTGATAACAATATATAAAACACACACACAAGTAAATTATGTTATGAAAATATAAAAATAAACCTTGGTAGCAATTATGTAATATAACTTAGAGATTCTAATTCTTTGGCTTATTTATTATTTATTCATCATATATTAAACTGATTTTTTCTCGTGATATTAAACTCTCATCTTATTATATAAATAAGCAAAATAAAATGGGATGAGAAAATAAAACGTACCAACAAATATTTATAGATCAAAGTAGTTGAGCAGAAAATGTATTATCATTTGTTTTAGTTGGATACGTTCGGGGATTTTCTGCTCAATTTCTTCTTTCTCGACTATGAATAAACAAAAACTAATAAATAAAATGAAATTTGCTGCCCCTCTATTGTACTACAGCCATCAATAAATTATTCCGTGCATTAATATCAAATGACCCATCATTTTCTATCGTTGGAAACACTTTCAGTATTTTCTTTTTTTAAGTGGAGAAAAATATGTCAGAGTATGAGAAACATAGATACACAATTCACAAGAAGACTTCCAGATAAGTTAAAATAAAAGGGGATTTTTCTCTTTTATATAACTAAATGACAAGGGAAACAAACTTCAACATGAATTCATATAATCGTCATTATTTTCCAATGAAAAAAATCATGCCATTAAACTTTTGTTTTAAGTGTTGCTCTCTCAACTAAATAAATAAATTGTTCAAGTTTTAATTTGCATTTACTTCTTTGCTCTTAGCTGAAAATAATTATCTGAAATAAATTTAATGCATAGTTTTAAAATTGTCAAGAAACCCACGAAAAACAATTAGCAGAAAAGTTTAAGTAAATTAGTTTAATATAAGTACAGGCTATATAAAGAGTCCCCCGTAGTAAAATTTATTTACAAAATGATAACTAACTGTATCAAAAACTGTGCGTTTGAATTTATGCTTTAAAGAAAAACTTTAGAAGCTAGCTATTGTCATCAGGAAAGCGTAAGCAGTAAAATTCTAGTTTGCATGAAAAGAACACAACATTTTGGAATCTGCAAATAATTAGCATTTCAGTGCATTTGAGCAACACTAGTAAAAGAGTCTAAAATCCGTATAAAAGTAAACATTGTGTATATATATAATAGGTTTCTAACTCAAAAGTCATATTTGAACGGTGTAAAGCACTACCAGGGCCGGCGCTAGCAGTTTCGCCCCGGGCAAAGCAGTAAAATACCGCCCGCTTATAACAAAAATTAAAAGAGATAACCTAAACCCTTCCCACGCTTAGTGATAAAATAAAACGACAGCAAAAAAATTGCTATCAATAATGTTGAAGTTTTGATGAATAGAAAATACTGATTTATTAATTTATGTTTTTGGCACTAAATTAAAATTAGGGTTACACACACACAAAAAGAGAGTCATTTCTAGTGTATAATTATAAAATACAGATATTAAAAAAATATTAAAACAAATTATAGAACCTTTAAATAATAAAACTTAATTACGTATTAAAAATACATTTGAACCGAGAGTTAAACTCTTAAAAGTGTTTCTTTCTCCCTTTTAATTCTGAAATTTTTTTTATAATTTCTTCAGCCAGAGTTCATGTTCAATGGCTATTGTTGTCAAGCCGTTTAGCCGATCCTCGGTAGTTCTGGAGCCTAAAATTTTTTTAATTATTTTAATTTGGAGAAATTCCTTTTCCACATTCCGCACTTATTGGGTGAGTAAGCAATATCCTTAAAACTACTGTGAAGATCCCCTTGGATCTCACTTTGTGAACGAGAATGGTTTTGAGTCAAAGAAGAACCAGTAGCCATTTTAATGAATAACTTTCTTTATTTGGTTATCTTTCCCAAATAGAATCAAAGACTTTTAATAACAAATAATTTAAAATAGCTATATAAGGTTTAAAAGGGGCTTTCCTTTATATTAACTTAAATATTTAATGATCCAATTAATTAACAATTAGAATATCGATCACGCAGAGATTACCGCAATAAAAGAGATCCCAGAATTATATTCAATAATATTCCTATTGAACATTTAACTTTAATCTCACTCCTAATATAAAGCTTTAATGAGACTTTAATTATAAATCAATATTTGCCACACTGAATCTCCACTCTTCCTGAGATTAATTTATCCACCTAGAAATCTTCAATAATAAATCTCTAACTTCACTATTATAACTTCCTGCTTCAATCTCTCTCTCCTACTGCTTCTCACTTTACTATTCCGTTTGACTTATAAATACTTTATCTAATCTGCATATATATAATAAGGAATCCCTGTCCTCTTTTTGGAGCTGATTGGAAATAGGTAGGGGAATTAAATTTCCCTAAAAAAGACGTCTCAGAAGGTTAGTGATAAAGTTCCGTATAGATTTGTCACACTATATCGAGACTTGGAGCAAAATCCAGGTTCGATAAGAATTTTAAAATCTCGATTGGACTTTCTTTTTTATTTAGCAAAGCTAAAACAGCTACTATCGCCAGGTCCAGCGAGTTTATATCCGATGAATTCCCATCAGTTAACGCTGCGTCTAGATCTTTACAATACTTAAGTTCGTCCTTTTGAGGAGTATCTTTTAAATCACAAATATTGTATAAAAATTGGAAATAGTTGCTGTCGTTATTCATCAAATCAAACCTGGGTTCAAATGCATTGATAGCTTTATCTATGTGAAAAAATAAACTCTGCCTTATATTTCAAAATAGGATCTTCTATCGGAACATCTCGTGCCTCATAGTCGAAATTTACATTCCTTCTTCGAACTGTATGACGTGGCTGGGTGAGCTCAAAATTAGCCGGTATGTCAATTTCGTCGGCGAGTTCTCGAGCATCGCAAAACATTTCATTAAAGACTGTGTCAGATCCAAGATCCTTGAAAAAGTCTTAAAATGTTTTTTGTTTTGATAAATCATTTCTTAAACTTTCATACTCAGAGAGAGCGGTTGATTTACTCAACCTGAATGTCACATGTTATTTTTACGGCTCTAACTTCTGTGCCATTTTCATGAACGACTGTGTTAAATTTACTTATATTTATTGTCCTAAAGATAATTTGCTCAAAATTTATGGCACAAGAGCGGTAATTTTTATACTCATAAATATACGTTATTTTCAGCTATGGTTAAATAATTTCCGTATGAAAATACTTATGTAGTGTCTGAGACTACTGTTGGCGGAGGATTATGGAATGTTGTCGCGAATTGGCCTGATTACGGAGGGGTTACTGTATTTTGTAAGAGAGGGGTTTTTTTTACCCTGGAGAGTACGGTCAGGGAGAAAAAAGTCCCTTGTTCTTGAATGCTGCTTTTGAACAAGGAACTGGAATCAATTTCAGATTCCTCCATCCTCTGTCTGGTGTTGTCATTGGCCTTGTGTTGCGACATGGTTGACCTTGTTCTTGAAGCGCGAAGCGCGGAACTCTTTGGAGCCGAAGGAAATGGAATTCCTTCGATGAGAACCGGCGAGTTGTTTGCTGTACCAAGAATAGAGTTTCTTGGGAGTGTTTTAATACGACGGACAGTGGTTATTTAATTGTATTTATTCAAAATAATTGTTTGAGTGGACTTAATTATGTTTGTATTGATTGATTTGAACAGTAGTTTAGAAAATAAATGAGAAGTTATCACACAACGCACTCCAATTTCTAAAAACAGAGAAGGAAAAAATGTTTGAAACGCGATAAAAGAAGATTTGGGAACGGTTTTGCATGAAATGGGAGAAACCGTTGACTCTGACCTGGGAATCCTGGAGTTGAAACAAAAACTGTTACTGTATAAGGCGTACTTAGAAAATGAAGAATGTCTGCGATTTCTTAAACACTACGATAGAGGACAGAATGGAAAAATAAGAGCGCAGAAGAACGCCACTTAGAGCGAAAACAAGAATTGGAATTAGCCAGAATAGAAGCACGACGGAAAACAGAGAACGAGACCCGAATAAGAGAAACAAGACATAAAGAAGAGATAGATGCTAGACTCAGGGCCGAGGAGGAGACCAGACTCAAAGCTGAGGAGTAGGCCAGACTCAAGGCTGAGGAGGAAGCCAAAGCAGTGGAGGAAAGGCGGAAGATGGAAGAAGAAACAAGAATGAACAAAAGAATAACTTTGAAAGAAGAAATGAGATTGAAGAAAGAAAGATGGCTTGTGGAAGAACAGATGCGACATGTTCAAGAGGAACATAAAAAAAGCATGAAAGAAGAAAAACAGAAGCGCTTTCAGGAAGAAAGATGTAAGGGAATGGACTAGCAAAATCAAATGTTAAATGAAGAGCAGGAAAAGTCAGATGAAGACATGAATGTATCTCAAGAAATCGAGGTTCTTGTGCTTAAAAGTGAACACGCCCAGTTGCTTAGTGCGGATCCAGATGCTGTAGCACAACCTGTCGCTGTTGAGGAAGAAAAGAATTTACCTAGAGACTCATCTAATGTACCGCTAATTTCTGCCGAGGATGAAATTGAAGAAGAAAAGCCAAAATTGTGCCTAAGAGAAAACTCAAAAAATTAAGCAGAATGACAGTTGCCGAATTACAACAAAAAGTGAGTTTAAAAGACTCAAGAAATATTTTACTTATACCCCAGCACTGGAGTTTTAAATGTAAATATTCTCAAGATAAAAGAGGAATAGAAAATATTGCTTGGAAACTGCCGGATTTTATCAAAGAGGATCAAAAGACAACGTAAGTTAAGATGAAGAAAGGAGTTCTACGCAAATTGAGAAAAAGTGAAGTAGGATTTCAGAAACATCAAAAATGCGGTTTTAAACGACGTGGCAAACAGAAAGTGATCATTCGGGGAGATAAAGCCGAGCCCCGCGCATTCTGGGACCGAAGAAATAGGAGTAGAAGGGATTCCCCACCCCTCTTTTCCTGGACGGCGGTGGAAAAGTTTAAGGGCAAAACCCACAAAAGACAACCGCTGGGTCCATTGTGTCTTTGACCCAGCACGAATGGAGAATACTTTCGGGGACTGGAGAAGGAACCGAACTGGACATTTGCTCCCCCCAAGCGAGCACTGAGATCGGACGTTGGGTGGAGGTAAACTCAATCCTTTCTGGGCTGGACATTGATAATTCATAATGTATCCTTATTATTATTTTTTGTTAATGTTGTACATGCATATATGTTAACAATCATATTCAGTTAAAAATGTAATTTTCATACTTTGCTAGGAAACCGTCTATTATTGATTGATTGATGTATTTAGTATGCTGTTTACATGTGTACTCTTAGAATTAATTCGAGAATGTTATTTGAGAAGCTTGATAATCATAGTGAGATAATTTTAGTTTGTTTATTTGCTATCTGAATATAGAGAGTGAGGAAAAGTTAAGAGAGTATTGCTTGTATCATAAATTTTAATTCTTTTCTAAACTATAAGTACTTAGGTTTGGTGAATTTAATATGTGTACTTCTTTGTATTGTAAACTGTATTTTCTGTATTTAACATTTTTTGGGATAATTTTAGGAAATACTTTTTTATGTGAATGTGCTCTGATTTTTTGGTTACTTATATGGTTTTAGTGTAGTGTAAACCATATTTGTTATTTACCAGTAATTGTACTGTAGTGTATATGTGTATCAATGCATATAGTTGGTAGTTTAGGAAAGGTCGCAACAGTAGTCATGTGTTGGTTTCAGATTTATGCTTAATTCGCAATTAACCATAATCTTGGATGTGACGTGTAGTGTCTGTTGGTGGAGGATTATGGAATGTAGGCGTGAATCGGCGTGGTTATGGAGGGGTTACTGTGTTTTGTAAGAGAGGGTTTTTTGACCCTGGAGAGTATGGTCAGGGAGAAAAAGAGTCCCTTGTTTTGGAAGCGTGAAGCGCGGAACTATTTTGGGCCGAAGGAAATGGAATTCCTTCGGTGAGAACCGGCATACGGTTTGCTGTACCAAGGATACAGTTTCTTGGGAGTGTTTTAACACGACGGACAGTGGTTATTTGATTGTAGTGATAATCAAAATAATTGTATTTAATCAAGATAGTTGTTTGAGTTGATTTAAATTTGTTTGTATTGAGATTGATTTGAGTAGTAGTTTAGAAAATAAATGAGTAGTTATCACACCTTACTCTATATCACCAATAGAAATAAAAATCTACATGCTCAAAAGTAAATTTTCTGTAATATTTACATAAATAAAAAAACACAAAAAAATAAATTAATATAATGGAATATTATGGTTTCGTTCTAAGTTAGTAAAAAAGTAACAAGATAAATAAGATGCGGCATTCCAAAATTTATATTTAAATTTTAAGGCTTTATTTGCTTGTATAAATGGCAAATTTACCATTCACAGTATTTTAATCTTATATGAAATGTTTTTAATTCCATGAAATATTCTACTTATCAATTAGGACTAACTAAGCATTTAAATTTCAAATAAACACTTGCATGAAAAACTTTTGTTCTAATTATTTTGCAGAAGTTATATACATATATGTATATAAACAGGGCTTTCTTGTATAGAGCAACTGCGTTTGAAATGATTGTTCTGCTTATGGATGAGAAAACAAAAAATATAATTAATTCGATTCTTAAACGTGATTCGGAAACGAGTGAATTTCCAAAAAGAATAGTAGTACACTGAATTCCATGAAGTATAGTAGTTGTTCACTTCTTGAATCAAAGAACCTAAGTAAAAAAAAAAAGGATATGATGCATTGGTAGAGTTTCCAGTTCAAAGAACATTTCAATTCTTAGAAAGTAGTTCTTTTGTTGCTTTATTGAACGGAAGCGCATATTTTTCCCGCTGTCAGAAAATGTAAGAGCCATGTCTTTTAAGATTGAAAAAACATGCAAAACTGCATCTATACTCATATGTGCGTGTGAGTCAAAAATACGTGATAAAAAAATTAATCTATATGAAAGGAAAACGTTGAATTATTCCTACATTGTATGTAAATTTCCTATTTGTATTCAAAACGTTAGGTTTTATTATTTTCGAAGAATACGCGAATGAATTTTCTTCGAACATATTGATGGATTAACATATTCATGCTATACACTTCATCTTTCTTACAATTAATACACTAAGTACATAGTGTATTATGTAAGAAATTATTATGTGACATTATCATTGTATATCATTATGTATCATTGTGTATTATTCGACACTTTGCATCTTATTGAATTATTCGACACTTTGCATCTTATTGAATTATTCGACACTTTGCATCTTATTGAATTATTCGACACTTTGCATCTTATTGAATCTAAATTATATGGTTTAATTTTTTTTACAAGAAACACAGTTTAAATACAGATGCATGAGTATAGGTATATTTTTAAAAATTGCCATTCTGTTTTGTTTAGTTTTAAGATGTGATCCAAACTTTCATTAAAAAGGAGTGCTCTTTTAATCCCGAGAGATTATAGAAACGTATTTCATTATTTATAATGAAAACACTTTGTATTTACTTATTTGGTTATTCAGCCTTATCGATGCTTGCGATATAATATTGTGATTTCTTGTTACGTGCTGCTTTCTTAGATTCTTAAAAAAGAAAAATTCAGAGGTACCGAGGGAATTATAGCTCTAGCAAGTGGATTAAAATTGTAGATTAATTATTTATGGAATTACATTCAAAATGTGTAAAGCTATTAATTAGTTCTCAATTTTTTAAAAAAATTAATTTAATATAATCATATGCATATTTTATACAATTATACATAATATAATAAAACCAAGAAGAGTGTTTCAGAGTAAAAGGTATAACTGACCAACTCAGTTCTCGATTTGTCATGAATTACTGGTCATTTATCACGAGTGATGTTTGATATTGTAAGAAATACAGCTGAACATTACGTATCTTGTATGAAATATATTTTTATAATACTGGGCAAAGTAAAGAAGTCAAAAGTCAGTTATTATAGCCAGTTTCAAATAACTTTTTTTTTGGTATGGGTATGCTTCAAGATAATTTTAATTTTCTTACTTTCGAACTTGTAGATTGCGTACAATAAGCTTGAAGATCTTGCAAAGAGCAATCGTTTAAATTTAGTAAAAATAAATATACCATACTATTACAAAGTATCCTCTCGTTATTTCTTTTATTAGTTATTTTTCAGTACTCATAAAAATGTATTCTTAAAAAAGTCTTTATAGCCTTTAACATGCATAGATTCATAGACCGTAAAATCCCGCGTATAATGCGCATTTTTAACGCAAAAAGTATCATCGAAAATTACAGGTGCGCGTTATACGCCGGGAATAAAAAGGCGAGCTTTACAAATATGAAAAAAAAAGATGAACAAAGAAAAAAACTAAGACTTCTACCTAGATCGGAAAACCGTTCATTTAAAGAAATGGCATTCCTTATAGACATTAAAGGTTGTAGTTCTAGAAGTATACTTTCTTAAGAGGACTTGGCACCCTCTCTCTTTGAGCAAACTTCTTTATTTACGTATTTAAAAATTATATTTTAGCATTTTATGCAATGTTTCTATTCAAGAAAATGATACCAGATGAAAATTTTCATATATTATTGACACAATTTTAAAAATTTAAATTTTTTGAAGAAAATTGGGAAAATTTTAAAATCCTACTCCTTTTGTAAAAATTAATTTTTGGACCTGAAATTTTTTATAGTATTCTTATGGATGTTCTAAACAACTTAAGCGTAGAATAACTTCATTCGTTTTCGAGAAAAAAAATAAAATGTTGATATACAGGCTAAAAATCAACGAAAAAGCCAACATGTCTTACATTTTATTTTTTTTAAAAAAAAAGTATTCAGTTTATAGCAAAACGGATCCCTAATTTTATTACATGCTTTATTTTTAACACGCAGGAAAAAAATGGAAGTGATTGGTAAATAATTGTCGAAGGAGTAGCATTTTGAATGTACTAAGGTTCCGAAAAACACAAACTGAGAAAAACCAGTTTAAAGTTTATAATTCTGAAAAAATAATTATTATAAGCTTAATTAAACTTATATAAAATACCACTTTAAGATATTAGTTATACGTTTTTCTTTAAAATAATTGCATTTTCATATTTTTTTCAACCCACACATTTTTATAGATGATCAACTTTTAGAGAGTACTAATTGCACAAGAAAATTAAAAAAAAACGTTAAAAAAATTTTTTTTTCTGTCACGACAGAAATTTTAGCTGTTTTTCTTCTTATAATATTAAATTATTACATTTGTATGAAAAATATATCAGGAATAAGAACTGAAATTATAAAATTATTAATATAAAATGCCTTAATTTAAAAATTTTACACGCACACATTTCACAAGGAAGAAAAATTACATTATTGTATTGCCTCGGAAATATTCTGCTTTTAATACTACACATTCTTTTTTATAGTTATTATTTCTATCTATAAAATAGATTTTTTTTATCATAACGCATTTTTTAGCTTTTTTTTTTCTAAAAAGGGGGTATGGCTGAATTGCCTAATTTGTTTTCAAATGAAGTTTCCTTCAACTTCTAACGTTCCGACATGCACAAGTGTTATATCAATCGAAAGATAATAATGCAAAGAATAAGATTAAATGAAAATAAAAAAAAACGATAGGTTTGTGATTTTTAGGGTACCAAGTCCCCTTAAGAGCCTGAGATAATACCTCGAATAAATGACTTCAAAACATAAGAGCATTGTATACTAACATTTCAGATTTCTTCGTAAACAAAGGGATGCGCGTTGTACGGCGAATCCACCTAAAAATTAAAAATTGCAGCTTGAAAGTCTAGGTGCGCGTTATACGCCGCATTTTAAGGTAGATCATTCTATCATCTTCAAATATTTTTAACAAAGGGAATGGAAATTCAGAAAGAATACAACTTTTATTAAATAATTCAAATTAATGTAAGTTATGCTTCTTAAAATTTATGATTAATGTTATTGTTACTCAATTTTTTTTATTGGAAATATTTCATAGTATTGCTTAGTATTCTAACTTTTTAAATTTTTAAATGGAAAAGATTGATGTTACTTAAGGAATTTCAGACACGGCGCAATACTTACTAGAATTAAAGATTTCTTTCAGATAGTATTAACAAATAAAAAAAAAATCACAAATTTTATTTTTTTTATTTCAAAAATTACAATAATATCCATTACACTTAAAAAATACTTCCTCAAAGTACAGCTCCTTAAGCACAAAATTCTTAAGAAACAAGCTACTTAGAAGGAGATTTTAGACTACTCTATCTTTTTTTCATTTGCAATTTAAGTAACTTCATTGCTTCGAAGAGTTAATTATTGGGAACACTGCGTTTCAGTTAAAATACAACACCAAGAACGCTTGCATAAAAATGTTCAAAATCAGCAAACATCATCGACCATAAGGTAATAGTATTTATCTCAACATACTCGTAATACACCAATACAATAAGAAACAGCTCCAAGTGAGATCGACTGGTGTTCTTCAACACAGTGGAACGACTATTTTGGTATTTACAGGTTCCTTTCCGTATTTCGTTGGAATAGCTGTTAGTTTCGGATCATTTGCAAAGAGCTACATCTACACTGCTAAACTATTTTGTATGCCATTCGATCTTGTGTTGTATTTTTCATTGTTGCCTGCTTGCGACGTTGAAAGGGCGGTTAACTAACTAAGATATTTCTTTAAATAAATAGGTTTTTCAATTTCTCTCTTTTTAGTGAAAAAAATATTTAAAAATCGTATTTCCGTTTTTACTATCGAAACGCGTGAGTAAGGATTACTAGATTCTGAGGTATTAAAGAAAAAAATAAAATCATATTGTTTCATCATGTACAATAATTGGACAATTCAATAAGAAATTAAGCATAGGAATAATTCATTAACGAAAAAACGGTTCTGTTGATGCAAAAAAATAACAAATATATATAGAGAATAGCAGTGTAGACATAATGATTAATTAAGGAACGAAATGAATTATATAATGAAAAAACGATATAAAAATAAAGAGCAATAGGATAAACATAATTATAAATATGTAAGAGAAAACGTCTAGTATGAGATTTACAGTACGTCCACAACTCTTTTTTTACACAATTTTGGAACGCGGTTCATCAATATACTTTTTTACACAAAGTTTTTGTTCTAGCACGAATCCTCCCAATTATATTTTAGTTTTAATTTTGACAGTTTAATCAGAAGATGATCAGTTAATGATCACACAAATATGAGTGACTTGGTCTACTTCATGGCTTGTTTGCTCTGTAATCTGGAATTACGAAGAATATACGAATTTTATAACTTTTCTTCATTTTGCTGTACTTCAATTTGAACGCAGCATTTTGTTATATTTCAATTTGAAAGCAGCATTTTGTTATATTTCAGTTTGAACGCAGCATTTCGTTCTTCAGTACAATAGCATTGTGTGTTCGTAATATTCAATAAAGAGGAAGTTTTGTCAACTGTTTTTTTTCTGAAATTATAGCTATATCAAATGCAATTGGTGGCGAATGTTTTAACAACGTGCCAAAAGCTGACCTCAGATACTAGAAAGCCCATTGGATGAGGACAATTTGATCGAATTTATGACAGTTGATGAGAATAATGAAGTCAACAATTGCGAAGTTGAAGGTGAAGTTCAGCTAGTAACAACCAATATAATTCGCGAGGGCTTGAAATTTGCTACAAGTATAGGACATTTTCTTTCTCGTGATCCTGACATAAGCGTACATTAAAATTTCAACGTAATCTTAAGTTAAGTGTAGCAGGATATCAAGAATTATATAAGCAACTTGAGAAACAAGGAAAAAAAACAGCCGCTAATAACAAACCTTGTAAAAACAACAACAAAAAACAGAGACATTTAATAAAGAAAGAAATTTTCATTTTGAATTAAAAACGACTGTTGTTCTAGACATATCTGACACATCTACTGATGATAGTAGTTTTGATGCAGTTCGTAATAAACGTGCCCGCTTGTTACCAAATAATGATGAATAGTTGTTTATCAGTATTCACTCAATTGTAAATCCATTATTTCAATTAAAAATTTTATATGTTGTATGTACTTATAGACTGAATTTTTACTGTACACTAACTTTAATTTTTTTTCGTAATAAAAATAAATTGTTTTTGTTTTATAAATATGTAATATGGATTTCCTTATTACTTTTCTGCGCGTTTTTTTTTTGAATTTTTTTTTTCATTTTGCTTGATTTTGCAAAGTTTTAGAACATATCTGCAAATTTACCATACGTCACATGTATTTTTACACAGTTTTCTACCGTGTAAAAAAGGAGTTGGGTGTACTTAACAACTTTGTGTAATTCATCTCAGAAGATTTAGATTTTGCTCAACAGTATTTCCTGAATCCCTTTGAAAAAAGCAACTATAACAAGCTTTGATGACATGTGTTCTAAAAATTGGAAAACTCAAACAAGATCCTTGACACTTACAGCAACTCAAATAATATTAAAAATATACTCAAATCATCCCGTTAAAGGCAATACTAAAATAGAAATTGGAGGCGTGATTAAATTGTTTTATTGGCTATTACTGAATCCTTATCGCATTTGAATCAATACACTCATAAAATAATAGGGGAAACTGCCGATTTCCAAATGCAACAAAGTTTATTAAATAATGAAGATTTTTTAATTATGCTCTTTCATTTTACAAACTTTATTATTGACAAATTGGTGCAAAATCGGCACAAACTTAAAGAAAAAAGTCAAGATAATTATTTTTTTACATAATAAATATCATATATTTCACAATCGAAAGAACCTATTCCATTTTTTTTCATTTGAATAAAAATTTCCAAACAGAGTATTCCGGTAGATACCTATTCTCATGAACCCTTTGGTTTGATCTAATTGAAATATTAATTGCGGTAGAAATTGTCTTTCGGTTCTATATTTTATAAATATTTCGATCTCTATAACAATTTCCACCATAAACGTTATTGATCCATCTGCTTTGATCACTTCTCTGCATCCTGAGACGAGATTGCATTGCTCAAAGTTTTCACTATTAAACTTCATCTTTCATGCATTTTTTTTTTTTTTTTTTTTTTTTTTGCTTATAAACTTTTTCAAGGAATACCTTTAATTAAGTATTTTTCTACTTTTTTCTTCTCACGAAGGGATATCATTAGTTTCAATTGTGCAGATGTATTTTCAAAAGTAACTTGAAAAGAATCTTTATATCTTACATGAAAATGATATTTCACAATATACTTTTAAACCTTGCGTTGATAATAAAACTTAAACTAATGCATATATTACTTAAAATTTTATTTCCTTGTTTATCTAGCCTAATTTAATAATTACAGTGTATGTAATATGAATGCAATATAATTATAAATCTGATTAGAAGCTATTAATAAGTTAAATAACTCATAGGAAAATATTAACAAAACCTATTTCGGAGCCTTTTCTAAATAATTTAACTCCCCACTCACAAGATTCATGCGTTCAGAGACCTTTCGAAACAAAAATGTATTTTATGTTTTGGAGTAAGTTCAAACCCTTCAACGCGAATTAGAATTTTGTGAGCATTTGACTTGTGATCAAACAACTCAACACTTCATGTGATCAAAGTTATCTTTTCAAACATTTTCTCGAGTAGAGATCCTCATTAAGATCGTTAACACAAGACTCTACAGCCAAATAATTAAGCTAAAGACCATTATTTCCTTAGATATTTGTATAACGTTCTAAAGGTAGAATGGCACAGTTTCTGAAAATAAAGTTTTATATTACTTTTTGATATAACATTTTAATAATGTATAATATTATTTATGAACAACGCCTACAAAATCCATTTCATAGAATATAAGGACTTTTCTGGAGAATATACTAATGAAAAATGAAGAATAACTCTCCTTCTACTTTCTTTAATTATGTTTTATAAATAAGTAATCAAAGTTTATTCATCAGTTAATTACTTAAACATTTTTTAAGCTTTCAGGTAATTTCCATAAAATTAAGATTTTTTACATGGCTGAGTAAAATAATTTAAAATAGGAATGGGGGTTATTTTTAAAATTTGTATTCAGTTTACAGCGTTTAGTTTAGCTGGAAATATACGTGATTCACATAAACATATTTCTTGTATATTTCTCTTATTTGATCAAAACATTGAAAGCTATGACTTTTGAGTTTTTAATATGAAAATAAATTAATAAAAAATATCCATTCACGCCCAAACATTAGAACTGCTTAAAACTAATTATGTAATTTACATAAATTTAGATTTCTAAGAAATATTGCGAAACATAAACCTTGTAAAAAGTATCTCAAAATAATACAAAATTGAATTCAAAAATATTTTTTTGTCAAGAAATTTACATATTCACTCACACTCAACAATGTGAACAATTTCACACAAATATGTTAGATAGTATTAATTTTGATCAAACATTTACGCATTCTTTTCCTTGAATAACTTGAATGGAATTTTAAAATGGTACTGGATAATTTTCATTTTGAAGCATTCAAAGAAATATGCAGAAGTATTAAACATAATTTCTTACCCTCTCATCACATAAAAAATTTCATTTTTTAAATAACCTAGCAATATATTTCATGTTCTATACTTCTGCAAAACCATTATAAATCCAAAGTATTAAGTAAAGAACTTAAGTAGTTTTATCAAAATGCTGTTTCGAAATACTTTATAAAGAATACTTTTTACGAAATAATCTACAAGGGGCAGTAGATATATTTTGGTTATAATGAGAACACAAATAAGCTGAGACTTTTAACCTTTTAACTTTTTTTTCATCATGCATATTAAATTTTTTCTTCTTTTTTTCTTCTTCTTAATGAGGCAGTAAAATTTGTTAGCTAGAAAATAAGACAAATGTATTAAGAAATAAATGTACTTATTAATAAAAAAATCGAAGTAACATATCATTTTTTTTAATGTCAAAAATGGCTGATTCATATATTTGCTTTCATACAATTACATTCGGAAAACGCGCTACCTATATCAAAGAAGCTTAGTTTACACCGTAACTCGCATTTACACATTTTAGGTAGCCCTGCTTTGCAAAGATAAGAGGTAACGATAGTCAGAATTATTGACAGAGCTGTTTTAGCCAGTTGCTGAAATGACTCTAACAGACTACACCAAAAGATTTCGAAATTGAACTTCCAAACTAAATTTGAAATAGATACCTACGATAAATTTTAAATAACATAATCCTTTATAATAATAAAATATAATAATGGAGGAATTTGTATTTCTATTTGTATATAATTAGCGTTATCAATAATACTTTTTAACAACAATTTATTTCTTGCTTTTCAGTTTATTGATCAATATTTATCCCAGTTAAGAAAGTTATGCTATGGCATTCAAGATTATTTTGTGTTGAATCTAAAAAATATGTTTAGAATGTATTCATAAAATTTTATAACAAATTTATTAAACTACTTTGATAAACAAGCACTTGATAAGTTTTTTTTTCCAATTCGTTGAAATATTTCGTGAGAAATAAAAATAATTAATTTTTATCTTTATGTACAGCAATCTTCTAAATGTATATCGAATTGTTACTCTTGAGATAACACTTCCCGTTAATTCTTCAATATTATCTTTGGAGACAAAAATCTGCTGAAATAAAGATTAAGATCAGCTATATCTCGTTAAAACTTCTTCAAATTATTCTTCTCATTGCTTAGATACAGAGTTTAAATAAAGTCTTTAAATGTATAAAGTAACGCATTTTGAAACTCAGAAAAATTTAATTTAATTAAAAAGGTTCATTAACAAAAATGTAATATTTGATCTATTTTCTTTCTTCTTTTTATTATTGAAATGTGCTATATCATACCTAATTCTCATTTGTAAGACGAGGATTTTTTTATAGAGGACTCATGTTTCGCGTACTTAAAGCGTTGACATAAAGACTGGATAAAAGGCGCTTTGTTATACGCTAAAAAGCTTAAGCCATTAAAATATTCATATTTTTTTATGATCTAGTTCACGTATCGAATATTCATTTGGAATCAAATGTATGCAAAGTGTGAACACGTATACTTCTAATATTTTCTTAATTTACTAGATACTTTTTAATCTCGCTGAAATGGGAAAAATATCTATATGTATTATTTATATGTATTCTGTATATTTTACTCAACTTTATAATATTAAAGTATTAAAAATGAATATAATTAAATATATTCGACCAGTTTTTTAAAGTTTTTTCTTAATGAGAATTTAAAATCTTGTTTAAAGAGAAGTAGAATAGGAAAAATTCAAACAGTTATCTAGACGAGCATTTAAAATACTTATAATGCGTTTTCTCTTTGGTTGTATTAATACATATTAGTTCCCTTCATGTAAAATAATATATCCTTACGCAACTTTTTTTGTTACATATTTCATTATCCTTTTGCATTGACAGAACACTGGACTGGACACGTTTATTGGAATTTTAGACAAATGTTTTGTAGTTTTCTTTCAAATAGTAAAATTTTTGTCTAAATTCCATTGCTTATCTTTCTTTATAAAAGGGAAAATGAAAAACTTTTTAAAAGTATATAACATCAAATATTTTTTAAATGTAAAAAAAAGAAATTGTTCTTTCACATTCTAACATTTTTTTAAACTATAGAAATCGGGTTCCTTTTAGGATATTCTATACTTTCTAAAGTGGATTTGAGCTCTATTTATTCATTTTCTTGACCACATACTCATTTGAGAATCAACCTTTTCTATTTTATATCCATGGTAATTTTACATCTGCATTTGATCGCTGCGACGTAAAGCTATTTTCTTGGATTAAAATATCTCTGAAATTTCAAGATTATGTGTGATTTTCTTATTGCTGTTAAAAGAGTAAATTAATCCTAAGTTCCTCAGTTTAGGGAAAGATTTAGGCTTTATGTTTTGGAAATAATGCCGTTATTTTGGCTGAAATAAAGCATTTTAAAATGCACTAACTACAGTATTTATTTTTAAAAAAATCCTGTACGCATTTTGTGATGTGTTATTTTTCCTATTTCTGAGTAGCTAAGCGAATCCTTTAAATTACTTTTTTGGTTTCTAAAAGAATCGTACAATCTTCCTTTTTCATATAATGCCTATGCAGAAATCTTAATATTTAAGAATTTATAACTACTGCTAAGCACGTATAATATTTTTGAAACATTTTTCGTAACGGGTCTATGCAAAAAAGCAACCTTTATTATAAAGTACAAAAAATGTGTGATCTACCTTTGATATTATTTTTAACTTTCATATTTTGGATCCAGTATGTTAATTTGGATAAATTAACCGTTAATTTATCCACGACAATACAGTATTCTGAGATAACAATTTCATACACCGAATACCAATACTTTTAGTAAAACCTTTCGAAAAATATTTCTGTTATTTTACTTCTTCTACCTTTTAACTTATAAACTAACTGTATAGTTCAAAAAGCAACTAAATATCAATAAATAGGACTAGGAATATTATAAATTAATCAATTAATTTAATATAATTTCTTTTAATAGCTTACAAGTTTTAAAAAAGGAATATTGTTGTTCTGGGGCGAAATAGTATACTTTATGTGCTTATACATTTATGTATATCATTGCAATTTAAACAAAACATTGCATAACTTTAGGTAATCTTAAAAGCAAACTTTTAATATTTAATCTAGCAATTTATTTCCTACTTTAAAATAAATTTACCTATGTTTGATTTCTCCTAAAAAGTCTTAGATTTAGAATTTTCGTGTCACAAATTCACATTATCACAACAAAGCCGTATACTAATATGAATAGAAAGAAATTAATACTTCTAACGTGTGTTGAAAAGTTTCTAAATAAAACTGTTTTGTATCATTCTCGGAATTTAAATTCAAAAATACTTTCAAACTGTGAAAAGAAAGGAACCTATTAGGCAAAGTTAGATATGAAATGAATAGACTAATCTCATAAAAACACTAAATTTTGGGATACACACTTCTTTTCGCTACAAAAAAGAGAGAGAGAAAACCATTTTTTAAAACCTGTTTTCAATTTTTTGAACAGCAAAACAAACAGTAATAATGAAAAGTAATAGTAATATTTCAGAAACTGGATATAATGATAGAAGTCAGTCGCAAAAGTATTTCAAGATGCTACTTAAGTATAACACACGTTAATTCTTCAAATAAAACTCATTTTCTTCTTCATTTTTTATAACCTAGCCTTTAGGCGTCTATATGCATGTTTTATAGTATCAGATCAGATCAGATTTTTGAGAAGGTGAATTCATCCTTATAAATTTTGTCACTCCTTATTTTCAAGTATTACTTTTGCATAGCATAAATAAATTTATTTATATACCTTAAGATATTTCTCTTCTTATCAGTTCACTCGGCTCTTTCCTTTGATTTAACATCCTAATTTCTCGCTGTTTAATTTATTTGGCTTGACTGAATTTATAAGGTGAGACTGAGTGTAAAACATGTGACCTAAGCTATGCAATTTAAATAAATAATCGTTATTTCACAAATTTAAAACTCTTTAACCACTCTGAAAAAATCTAGATTATTAATCGTATGAGCTAACTCAATTTTATTTTTATTGATGAAGCAATTTTCATGGTTCTTTAAATATGCTTCTGATGATCAATATTCAGAACAAAAGTCGAGAAGTTACATAAATTTATCACATAATATCATAAGTATAAAAAAGAACACGAAAATAAAATATTTATGCTCTATCAAGTTGAGAAAAAAATTAATTAGGATTCAACAAGAAAGAAACTCATTTTGAACTTTTTTCTAAACAGAAAAATTACTCAAATGCAGGACGTTATAAAAAATCACACAGCAAACGTTTCTTTTCGAATTATAAATTCAATTCTTCTATCGCACTTTACGAACCATTATTTGTAGTTTGTTACACAAAGTAACGTTTAAGGAAAAGAGCAAGCAAGTATGCATAAAAAAGGCAAACATACTCTTTTCTTCTGAAAAATGGTATGAAAACACTATAATTATTTATGAAAACTTATATAAATTTATTCAATAATACGTTTCTAGAGTTTAAAGAAATATTTTCGAAAGTAGACACGAAGTTATGTTCGTAATATATACCATTTAAAATGATAATAATTTAAGTAATTGATATAAGACACTGAGAATGTTATCTTTTAACACACTACATAAATCACTTAACTTTAAGCGTTTAATGTAGCACATATCACGCATATATATTTAATAGTTCACTTAATTTTTTCTCTCGAAGGATTTTATTTAAATTCATAATGGTCTTGAACCATCCTAGTCTTCACATGACAATTAATATTCCGCTTATTCGCCTAAAGGGAAACATTCAGATTTATCTCCAAAAAATTTTCCACGCTAGCGTTTTTAAAACAGAATGATGCATTCCCACGCCATTCTAGTTTTCTGACCAATCACAAAAGTCTTTACCAGAAATCGTATCATTCTAAAAGTTCCTGATTGACGAAACCAACAAAAACTAAGATCCCTAGGGGAAACTAATACATGCTTTCATGTTTCGCTATAGAGTCCTCGTGTCTTTGTGTAGTGTTTTATATCTATTAGTTTGATGTGCGTTAAATAAAAGGAGAGTTTTATAATAGTAACATGTTTTTTTAACAACCCTTTCAACGACTGCAACAACCAGAAAAGATATCCTCCTTGTAAAGTGTTATGACTCAAGTGAAATCCTTTCACACAATTAAATTAGTCTAAATCATAAAGTTTTTCTGTTACAAATGAAGTAAGCAGGGGTGAAGCTACCGCCATATCAGTAATACGGAGCCCTCAAGCTACAGAGGCCTAGACATATATGAAGAAAAAATTGTTAATATATTAAGGGGCCCGAAAAAGAATGTGTAAGAAATTTTGATAAGGGCAGCACACAGGACTAGCTACGCCAATGGAAGTAAGATAATAATAATATAAATAAATCATTACTTAAATAATATTATACGTTAAAAACTTATAGTTTGAAATATCACAAAATAAATTAACATAAGCAATTTCTATCCGTATCATTTTTAATTAATTTTATGTTGGCTATAGTTCAGACAAACGGCTTATAAAACATTAAAAATTCATCCGAGATAGTTTGAACCTAATGTTCTATGAATTTACTAATTTAAATAAAATGTTACTGTTTCGTGAGTTTTAAACCTAGGTAATTGGAAAATTTGACGAAAACTATTTCCTTGAAGGTATTTATTTATTTATTGGGAACAAATTTTTAAACATATACATATACATTTTAAACATAAACATATGCATATACATATAATACATATTTTTAAAAATATGCGAGATTTATTTCAATCGCAGTCTTCAAAACTAGGAATTTAATTACATGAGGAAAAAATTCACGTTTTACTTCTTCACTTTAAAGAAGGTTTTTTAAAAAAAAATCTTATTAAATATGAATGATACTTTGAATAATTTTTTTAGTTTTTCTTTTGAATTATGCTTACGAAAGAGTGAATGCAACTAAAAATGAAATATTCAACATTTTTATTAGAAACATAAACAAAACATTGTAAAATTGATTTTCCTTTGGATAACATTCAAATCAAATATATACAGTTTGAAATGATCCACTTAGCAACACACTTTTTAAATTGATTTTCTCGTTATAATATTTGCGAAAGGTTTCTTTTAATTGAAAGAAATATTTTACCTTGCTTTTTTTAAATAGATTTCGCTAGTATGATAATTTTATTAAGACCAAAATCCATGCAATGAAAGTTGCAATATTCGTTTACGTTAAGGGAATTAAATGAATAATACTCTAATGAATAATGGACCATTATTTTTTTTCAATATTTAAAAATTATGAAATCCATATAATAAAACAAAGAAAAATATGGTTCAAGAATCTAGATTCTAGGAATTCTAGCAGAAGATTCAGTCGAATGAATTGAAATATATAAATAAATTCCTAAAATGTTACAAAAGAACCTAACTTATAAGAATTTTAAAAAAATTAGTTCCTAATTTTAAATAGAGCTATTGTTTTTAAATATTAAACTGACCAAACTTGCATTCTAACGTTAAAAAAATAATGATGAATGTTTTTAAGAAATAATTTTTGCATTCCATTGCGTTTACATTGAAATAGAGTGAGTAATTTTCTCTCTTCATCAAATTTTTTTAGAGATATCAAACTCTGGAATTACTGGAAAAATTACTGCTAATGTACCCTTTGTTCTCGAATAACTTAAATAGTGTAAAACGAACAAATTAAGGGAAAGAAAGGAGAAGAAAAGGAAAACTTTATTTGCTTACATTTCGAGGAATAATCTCAGCTTGTGAACAGTGAAATAATTTTCAAAAATATATATTAAGCATAGTTTTTTTATTTTATTTATTATTTTTTATGTATATGTATTAACAAGATAAATCTCGTCGTCTTTCTTATTTAATATTTGAAATATCTATATAAGAGGCAAACATCATATGTATATGCCCCAGCTCGTTTTACAAAAAAATTATAGTTTAAAAAAAAAATTTAAAAAACACGCTTTTATATTGAATCGAACTAAAAAGTAAAAAAATAATTCTTAATATAAGAATAAAATGATTAACGAGAAAATTCATGTCATTGGGATAAAAGCGTGGGGTGCTCCATATTAATTTTTATAATTTCTTACTAGTTCTATTTCGAAATGCTAAGTTAGTGTAAAAATGTAGTACAAAGCACACCCCACGCTTTTACCACAATGACATGAATTTTCTCGTTAATCATTTTATTCTTATATTAAGAATTATTTTTTTACTTTTTAGTTCGATTCACTATAAAAGTGTGTTTTTTAGTCTTTTTTTAAACTATAATTTATTTTTCATTTTTAGTTCAATCTACATTAAAAGCCTGTTTGTTTAGATTTTTAAACTACCATTTATTCTTTGTTGAATTTATGCTTGAGTTTGATATTTGGAGCCGGAATTATGTGGCTACTGGAATTAGTCTTGCTCTTCAATGGATATTAATTTATGGGTCTGAAGGTTATTTATTCTCTCCGTTTACGGGGCCTCGAATGAGTCCCATATCGTTATATTTCAAAGATTCCGTCTCTATAGATACAGATCTATCTAACTAATAAAAGTGTGTTAAGAAGAAATATTAAATATCATTCGTATTATCACCTTTTAAACGTATTGCTTTATCAAAATAAAAAAAACATATTTGGAACATAAATTTATCACCTTTTAAACGTAATGCCATGATGTTAATTCGTATCATCACTTCTAAAAAAGTATTGCTTTATAAAAATAAAAAAAATATTTAGCAATTAGAACACAAATTATTTTTTTTTCACATGCACGAGTCCTTTTTTTTATTCCCACCCTACCCTTTCTCACATAAAAAACACTTTTTTTTGTTTTATTTGCATTAACCAGAAATCATATTTGTGGTTTTAGGTTTGCACCTTAATCTTTCAGTCGCCAAATCTAGATATGGCATATGGAATTAGTCGCTAAATCTGAAAATGGTTTATGCAATTAGTCAACAAATCTGGTAACGATATAATGAAATAGTCGTCAATTCTCTAAATCCTTAAAATCCTTTTTTATTACAATCCTGATCAGGGCAATGAAACAAAATTATGAAATTATTGTATTGTCATCGGTCCTTGACAAGAGGACGAAATTTCAAATTAATCTGATCTTTTAAAGAGGGTAAAAATCGAGTTCAAAGATTCCATTACATACAAGTGAAACTTATAAAAGCGCGTAAAAAAAAGAGAACTATTTTGAACCTGAAGTTGTTCAAACAGTAATATAATATAGTGAAAGTATTGTATCAGATAGAACTTATATGTAATTAACCTTATTAATATTAATTTTTTATCACTTATGAGATGAAATTAAAAGTTCTTGGTATAGTAAATAAAACGTATTTTGCTATTCAACATTGTCATCCAATTGAATGGAAATATCACTAATAATCTAAATATAATGTTTATTATAAATGCGAAAGTTTGTGAGGATGTTTGGGTTTCTTTCACGCAAACACAACTGAACGGATTTTAATGAAACTTTACAGTAATATAGCTTATACATCAGAATAACACATAGGCTATAATTTATAAAGATATTGTGAGAAGTGTCCAAAACATAACGATATTTGTCATGTAAGTAGGAAAAAATTCTGCCCTCCGCAAGCAATTCTGGCGTGCGCTGCAAAAAAGCCCACGTCAGCAACTATCTATCTTTTTTTGTGAAAGAACCCTTTTTGTTATGGCTACGCAAGGCACTCGCTTCTAATTAATTCCTGTTATCAGCATAATCCTTAATTTTTTTTTATTTCAGAATAAAACTAAGTTTTCAAGGGAGAGGTTGTTATAAATCTCTCTTTATTTGAATGTTTTTTTAATTATTTTATTATGCACATTTGGTAGTAAGAAATTGATCTTTTCTCAAAATAAATACTGTTATTGCTTCTGGTACTTACAATAGATAAAATTTGTCTTTCACACTACATCATTTGGACATATTTGCATAGTTTGTTTGTGATTAGTAGTTAATTATAATGCTATAATTTTAATTGAAAAGGCGGATATTGCATTTTTAAGTATAAAAAGAATAATAACTACTGTACTGTATTTTTTGAAGTGAGTGAATGTTAACGTCGCACTGTTCAGCTGCACGAAGGCTTTTAGCAACGGACCACGTAATTTTAAACCATGGTCAAGTGACATGGACGACACCTGAGCTGGCACCCCCTTCTCCTAACTACCACTCCACACCAACTTAGAAGGAATATTCTACCAATACTTAGCAGGAATTTTCTTTGAAATCCACTCTTCCAAGATATATGGCAGCACGGGTTCTATGATGAGTATTTTAGCTGGGAAGGCGAGCAGTTTTGCAGCAGATATGCGTTTTCAGCTGACGGCGTTTTCAGCGGATTGCAAAGATTATTGTTTTTGTCCCGAAGAAATAGTTTATGTCAAAGATTAAGTGTCTTATGTTTTTGTATGTTAATGAAGACCTTAGAAAACGATTTGACTATTTATTTTAAGTGAACGGTGTACATAATTAGTTTAACAGTGGAATATCTTTAATTAATTTATTAGCTCTAACGGATTAAATTTCCCAAAGTAGAGTATTTCGTTTATGTATATTCCTTAATTTTCAATGTAGTGATCAAAAAAAAATATTGCAAGAATAAAACTGCAGCAAATCATAATGTGGTAGATAAAGCATTAACGTGCATCACGCCCCTACACGGCGGGTCTTACAAAGCTCTAATAAAGCTCGAGCTATAAAAAGTAGCTAGATCTTTGCCAACTTAACTCTATCGTTAGCATTTCGCTATGTTTTTCATTGAATCGCCATTATAATTTAAGAAACGGCGTTGCTTGCGAATATTATAATTTTAACATAAACTAAATACAACAGAAAGTAATATTAATGTATTACACTTTCAGATATAAATTATTTACACTATTTTAAGCGTTCATTACGCAAAACTTTTAACAATATGTTACTTTTGCTGAGCAGAGATCAGCTTAGAAAGGTATTTTCAAAAATCGACCCTCAAGAGTGTTACGGGGAATTATAAATAAAAAATATCCTTTTTATCAGCTATTAGATCTACATACTTAAAATTTAACAAAGGTGTTTTTTTATCCTATCTTTTTTTGTTTAGCTGAGATATGCAAAAAGCTTTTTTTTGTTTAATTTGCAATTCAAGCAATTTTAACTCATTAAAAACTTCTTTATTCTTCAATCTGTGTTGTTTAATTTTTCAGTTCACCCGTGCGAAGAACGGGTATACCAGCTAGTCTATTTATCATTTAGTATACCTGTAATCAATAACCTATGATTAAATTAGTTAAAAAGGGGCTTATTTTTTAATTTTGTCTTTGAATACTATGTATACCAAGCTAGGAATAATTCATTAAAACAAATCAATATATTTTTATACTTGGTATTTCCAAGAAATGTGTGCTTTTTCATTGGTATATAGTTTCAATACCAATACTATGTGCAAATAAGGTTTAATATGTAGAAAATCACGCTTTTGTGTGGAAATTGCATTTAAGAAAAGAGAATAGTAAAGAATGTAAATAAAATTCAGAGGAAAAGTTAGATAAAAGTAAATGGTTGTTAATAAATAAAACATCATAAAAAAGGATAAAAAAGAAAATATCAAAATACAACAGGATAAAAAAGTAACAAACATATAAATTAAATGCCACTTATATAAATAAATGAAATCTTTGGAATTTTATATCTATTTACAAGATATCGTAAAAAAATACACACTGTTTATATACTACACTGCTGGACAATTGCTAAGGACGGATCACAAATTGCTATGTAGCATAACATTAAGCGAGACATGAGGCCTAGTAGGATAAAATATAGTTGCCACACTGTTCAGACATTAGAATAAAGAATATTTATTGTTCTGGAAAGTACAAAAGCTGTGAAACATCTGAAAGAAAAGAAAATGTTCATTTGATCTGCGTACGGAGAAATGGAACAATGCATCTAAAAGTCATCAGGCACCTTAAAGAAAGGTATCAGTACGGGATATGTCCACCGTGGAGTGTGACGCAACATTCCACACGTCGTACCATACTTTGCACAACATTATCCAGCAGCTGTTGAGACAATTTATCCCATTAATCTGTGAGTGCACGGATGAGGGTGTTCTTGTTTGTCGGAGGATAGTTTCGACCAGCAACTTGCCTCCCCAAAGCATTCCACACATTTTCAATGGGGTTTAGATCTGGAGAACGCGCTGGCCATACGAGACGTTGAATACCCTCGCTGTCTAGACAATCCTGAACAGCGAGTGTTCGATGACATGTTGCGTTGTCGTCCATAAAAACAAATTTATCACCGACAGCACCACGGAAAAGACGAACATGAGGAAGTAGAACTTCATCAATGTATCGTTGGCCCGTCATAGTCCCATTCGCAACCACATGTAGGCGCGTGCGGCCATTGTTCATGATGCCGGTCCACACCATGATACTGCATGTCGGATATCGGTCCTTTTCCTGGATATTTTCTGGACGATAAGCAGTACCACTCTAGCGCCAGATCAGTTGGCGTCTACAATCCGATGACAGACTGAACCTACTCTCATCTGAGAATAGTACGCTTGCCCAGTCCTGTTCAGTCCAATTGTGATGCTCACGACACCATTGCAAACGGGCAGTACGGTGCTGTCTGGTCAATGGGACACACACACCAGGTCTGCGTGCGTATAGTCCTCCTCCCCTCAAACGTCTGGCAACAGTTTTTCGGGAGATCTGCTTTCCTGAGGCAGCAGGAAACTGATTTGCCACCTGCTGAGCTGTGGTGCGCCTGTTCCTTTTTGCTGATAGGACGATATATCTGTTTTCTGCAGGCGTCGTACTTCTAACACGACCTACCCCGAGCCGTCTACTACACATTCCAGTAGTTTTAAATGACTTCCACAGCCGTGAAACAACGCTGTGAGCGATGTCGAACTCCCTGGCAACATCTGTTATTTTTCGCCCTTCTTCGATCTTTCCAATAATTTGCCCACGCATAAAATCATCTATGTGATGTCGGGAAGACATGCCAAAAATTTTAAGTTCGTCTATTAAATCTTTCCTGTAAAACTTTGACTTGAAACAACAACTGTCCACACGCGTCAAAACCTTTAAAGCTCTTATGAACGCTATCACGTGATGAACTGACGTGGAAAAAAAATTTACATACTCATACTTCTTACTAATATCCCGCACTTATTCTAATTTTCCACATTTTGCTTCCTTTCATTTTGTCGTTGCTATGGATGATAGTGTTATCCGTCCTTAGCAATTGTCCAGCAGTGTATAATATAAACTATGAAATAAAATGTATCTTCTATACTTATGGAAAATAAAAACGTTGAAATGAATTTTGGAAAATGTAACAATAAAATATGAATAGAAATAGAGATCAGAATTATATTCCTCAAATATCTATTCGCCACACAGACTTTAATTTTAAGAAATCAGCATGAATATTTTCCTCGTAACTCCAATGAAACAGCTTCTCGTGCGACTCTGAGAAAAATACTTTACGATTTCAACTCAGCAATATTTATTCTATTGAACTACTCAACAAAGACTCAATACAATCCACGAATTCCCAAAGTCTTCAAAGAAATGAAATTTTTCGAAGTATTTTACTAGTAGGATTTTCTGATCAGTTTCATGATTTTTCCCCCACCCCTCTCTCCTCCTTCAAACTACTTTGGTTGTATTTTTGACTTCTCTGCATCTCAAATGAATTGTCAAAAGAATGTAAAATATATATTTTGATATAAAGGAGAACAGCTCACTCATTCAATCACTCATTATGAGATCTTCATAACTATTAAA
Source organism: Trichonephila clavipes (assembly GCA_019973935.1). Lineage (NCBI taxonomy): Eukaryota > Metazoa > Arthropoda > Arachnida > Araneae > Nephilidae > Trichonephila > Trichonephila clavipes. The sequence goes on from BMAU01021261.1 coordinate 1,166,876, forward strand.
ATTTACTTGAAATTCGCCAGCCACTTTTCTTTTATTGAGTAGAGATCCGCTAAGAATGGGATTATTTTAAATAGATTCCGAAAGGGCAAGGGCGTGCGGTGACATTATAAGCAAAAAATTCCATTTTTGAGCTATTATACATGTAAACTTGAAATTCAACAAAAATGTTTCTTTCATTGAGTAGAGAACCAGTTTTTTGGAAAATGACTCCAACAGAGGAGTGCAATTTGATGAAATTAGTGACATGTCATTAATGACAAGAAGAAATCTCTCATTAAATAAAAAGTGATGTTTATAAATATAAAATAATTATATTGTACTTCAAATGGTTTAAAATTCGTTACCTAATATATTTTATTTATTTTTAAATTTGAATGTTTCATTTATAGAGTTTCTTACAAGCTTTGAATTCATAACCTGGTCGTTTTTTGTTTCTTTTGAAAACTTTGACTTCAAACGAGTAAGTATGCAAACAAATATTTATTTATAATTATTTTCGCACTATACAGTACAAAAAACAATTAAAACCCCTGTCTTCTAGACATATTTCACTGTTTTGACTGAGACAATTATCCTAAGAAATTCTCTTTTTTTTCCCTTTTTTCCATATTTGAATTATTTTACATATTTAAATATACTGCTCAAAATAATTAAAGGATATTGCGGTTTTAGATGGATCTTGGAACTGGGAAACTTTTCAGCTGATTGATACATGGTCGACAGGCGTAGTAGGTTATAGGAGAATAAATTACACATGTTTGGCAGGAAAAAAGTGCATTTTATTGTGCATTTGTGTACTAAAGGAAAAAAACACAATTTGTGCGTATCAGAAAAAAATTTCTTCAAAGGAAATCATTTTCAGTAGGGGGTATGGTTTCCACGGACGGGCAGCAACGCTGAGCACCTTTGAGGCTTGGAGTCAATAAGGCCATTAATCACGAGTTGGGGTATTCTGTCCCACTGTTCCAGAAGAGCTCTTTCCAGTTCTTGAGGGTTTGGGGGGTTGGTGGCCAGCAACTCGTCTTCCTAGAGCGTCCCAAACGTGCTCTATTGGATTCATGTCTGGAGAACTCGCTGGCCATTCCATTCGTACGATTCCTTCCTCGAAAAGGAAATCCTCCACCAGGTTAGCACTATGTGGGCCTGCAGTTATTGTCCATTAAAATGAAGTCATCTCCGATTGCTGCAGCGTAAGGGACTACAATAGGTCTGAGGATCACATCACTATATCGGCGAGCAGTCAGAGGTCCATCTCGAATGATGTAGAGGTCTGTGCGCCCGTCAATGGAGATGCTACCATACACCAACACTCCCCCACCGCCAAATCCGACACTTTCGTGCACGAACGCAGGATTATTCCTACTGCCACGGTCCCTCCAGATGAAAATACGCCTATTATCCGGATGAACAGAAAAACGGGATTCGCCAGAAAAAAGAACATTGCTCCATTGATTTCTCCTCCAGTTCACATGCTCTGTTGCCCACTCCCTGCGGTCGCGACGATGCCTTGATGTTAGTCTAACGCATACCATCGGTCGGCGATCATACAGACCTACACCATGGAACCGATTTCGGACAGTCTGAGTTGAAACCGTGGTGCCAGTAGCCGAGTGAAGGAGTTGTTGGAGAAGAGTAGCGTTCATATTTCGGTGTCTCCGAGCCGTTAAAACTAAATAACGATCTTCATTGGGCGTTGTTGCCCGTCTACGACCTTGTCTTGGTCTTCGGCCTGCACTTCCAGTCTCCAAGAAACGGTTCCAGATCCTGGAAATCACACTTTGTGACACTCCAAAGGCTTGCGCTACTTCGGCTTGAGTTTGGCTTCCTTCTAACCTACCTACAACTCTCCTAGCTTCTGAATCGGTTAAATGACTTCGCTGAGACATCGTACTCATCGAAACAAAGCAGTCACTAAATGCCGATCATCCTTGTCTTCATTTCAGTTGAAAGTCACACTTCATTCGCTGCCGTTGAAGCGACGTTTTTCATGTCGAACTCAAAATTAGCATACTCCATATTTTGAAAATCAGAAAATTTGCATTTTTGATTCTCTTCTTCCATTTTCGGCAAAAAAATTTCGCTTATATCTTTATTTTATATAAAACTTACAATATCCTTTAATTGTTTTGAGCAGTGTACAATAAAATGTATTAAGAAAACAAAGCATCATGACTACTTTTTTTTTCAAATTACATTTTTCTTTCGATTTTTGAAAACATTTTATGCCTAATTTAATGATACATTTCAGTTTATAGGTTTCTTGAGTTTAAAATTTCTCAGAGATCTTCAATTAATATGCAATTTCGGATTCCTTTAATTTATTAAGTTCAAATAAATAAAATACTTTAGATTTGAGAAGGAAATTAGAAATTTTCGTAAGGGTTAACACTGCTGTTAAAAATTCAGAACGATTGATATGCAGGAGTTTTAACATATCTGCCAGACAAGCACTGTTTGTATTGCAGTTTCAAAAGGAATAGTTTTTTTATACAGTTTGTTATTTTTGTCTGTCTACGAATTCTTCCTTAAAACTCTATTGTTAAATTCTCTTATCCACATTTGGAAACATGCGAGTGGGTGTTTCAATCTTCATATCAAAGTTTCCCCAGTGTGATCTGGATAGGTCATCACTGAAAGGAGGATTTGTTTTTATTTGCCATCATTAATACCAATTATTATTGTTTACTTTAACCTCATGTCTACAGTTGCAGGTTTTGTGGAATATGGAGCAACAAAGGCTTATATCCCCTAAAAGATAGAAGAAAATTTTACAAAATAGATATCAAAATATTTCCTATTTTCTGGGTGTGTGTGTGAAACCTATTGTTTATTTTTCTCACCAGAAGTTAAATGCTTACATTTGGTAATTATTACAAGCTTTGAAGTCTTAGTTTTTCAGATTCATCATTTCTCTAATTGAATTACTCAAATGACATAACAACTATGGATAATTAAAAATAACTAAACTTATTGTTTTAATTATCAAAAGTTGTATTCCATTTTGTTGACCCCTCCCCTCCACCCCCTTTATAAAAAAGAGGCTTCTTCTTATAAAGTCTCAAATTACATTCTGCTCCTAAACTAAAGAAATATATAACGCTGGATATATGTACTTTATTTCTTTAAGATCATCTTGTATCGTGTCTTCTAAAGTTAAATTACAGTATATATCACACACACACAAGCAATCAAAACTAAAAACATTTTTTTCTATAAACATTTTGAATTCAAAACATGAAAAAGCCTTTTTTGTTAAATTTTGACGAAAATAATTGCTTCGTAGTTAAAAAAATTTTATAAAAAGCTAATTAAATTAATAAACTCATTAACCTAATTAAGTTAACAGATCCATTATAATTTAATTAAGTTGATGGATTTGTTTAGATAATTAATAAATTTACTGTCACGATATTTAACTAAATTTAAGAAACCCACCAACAATAAATCTAACTCTTCAAATTAATCACGAATTTTATTAAGAATATCTTGTTTCTAACGGTTACAAAACGGCCATTATTTACTTAAGATTTGCGTTTAAATATCTTCATAAAAGAAAAAAACGCAAGAATTTAACTAGTTGCATTATATTTAAATCAAATTTTACACATGTTTACAAATATTTTTAGTTATTTTCTCTCTAAGTAAGAGTAGAGAAATCATTTCAAAATATCTATTAAAAGTACACTGTAGTACTATGGTAATGTACTAGGTTAAAAAATGTTTTGATACGTATATGATATAACACCAATCTGATTAGGATTTAAAAATTATGTAGCATATAAAGTGGAACTAAAAATAGATATTTGTAAAAAAAATTATTATTAAAAAATAAAGAACCATTCTCTCTCTCTCCTGTGCGTGCCTAAACATTGTTTTTGCAACAAAATAGCATGTCCTGAGGAATTTCTATAGAGAAAAATTGAATTTTTGGCTTAGTCCAGCTTTGGTACGCATTCATAAGTTAGCATTTCCTAGAGGCATGTCCATCGTATTTCTGAATAAAATGGTGTTACTTCAGGTGGAAAGACATAAAAAAAGACGTGACATTTCCAACAAAATATAGTATTCTGTTCGAAAATTCTTCATTTATTTACTTAACAGTTCGTGTCATCTGAAATAATTCAAGACAGTGTTTAAATCAACATTGCAAAACCTCTGGGTTGTAACCCATTCGGACAAAACTTTCAATGAAATGTATTTTTCAATTTAAATTTACGCAAGTCATCTTGGGAGAAGATTTCTACTATTTGACTTCAAAAGTTATTTGTATTTTATTCAAGTTTTTCATTGATAATCAAAAATACTGAATATGTTTTCCCTTATTTCCTATTTCGTTAAATTTTATTCTTGAAAATTATTTTCTTACCAGAAATTTTAAAGAGAAAAGGAAACACCAGTATGGTTCATGCATTTTACTTGTTCCAGTTTAATACAAAATTAATTTATTGTTAAACCTATCGAGCATCCAGATATTAACACACTCTGCACTGTTTTTTTTTTTGGGGGAATTGTTTTGTAAGTTGCTGTTTCTTTTCGAATTCATTTCACGGAAGATTTTATTTGCATCTCATTGTATTTTTCATACTTCTACACGATTAAGTTACATTATTACCTGCATGACCACCTGATAATATTTTGAGTAATCGTCTTTTGAAGCACATACAGCAGCTAAATGTCGTGGAAGTAAGTCAGTAAGATTGCAGGAAGTTGCCACAGATATTAGGAGCTCTAAGGACCGCAATATATCTGGTAGAGCAATGTGCATGTGAGAAAGTATTCTTATTGTGAGCATGGCAATCGAAATTAGCCTAAATATTCTGTGTAAGATTCATATCTGGTGAATTCCGGGGGCAGCGGAGCACTTGGTAGTTTCTGTCCTGCTCATATCTCAAATTGAAGTGCAGGATTTATAGCATATGATGCACATGCGCATTTTTGAAATAAAGATATAGATAGGACGCAGTCGGCAATTCATGCGCTGGTCATGAGTACTCATCGAATGACACTAATTTTCAATGCTGTCGTTATTTCAGTCAAGGTACTTTCACCACAGCAGCATCCAAATAATTCATAATATAAGCAGCGCAGTTTCGGAAACAGAATCACTCTTGACGCTGAAGCCATTGATTATTTTCTTTTGTGGATACGATAAACCAATTGTTTTACACATCACAGTTAGGAAGAATATGCTCCAAATAAGCCTAAGTTTTCTACTTTTATACTAACCGAGCCGACTAAAATCTCCCACATTTCATTATTTGTTCGTAGTTTGCATCTTAAGGGGCGGTCACGTAGTAATGTAATTCGACCCTATTGAACGTTCTACAAAAACTAAATTTAAAAATATATTCCTTCAATTACCAAACCTTAACATTTTTTCCCATGGAGTAAATAGCAGATAAAAATCCTTTATACATTATTCGTGAGAAAAAGTAGCACAAATTTAGCTTCACTAAATAATTACCGTCACTAACTTTGAAGGGTATAATTTTTGTTAATGAAATGTACAACATTAAAAAAATAAAAAAAGAAATGTGTATTTTTTTCACTTTTTTTCAGTTCCTTACATTAAGCAAAATTAATACCTATAAAAGTTTAAATGATAAAAAAAACCTTAATATTTTGCTAATTTTTAAAGATAAGCATCATAAATGTAGTTAAGTAGAACTACATGAGGCAAAGCTAGAAAAACTGATATATGTGTCATATCAACATTTTTTTTATCTTTAAAGAAAAATTTCATCATAATGTACAGAACTCTTTTTCTCACTTTTTGTGTATTTTAATTTAATGTTTCATCTAACTCCCCAAAAATTTTAAATTAAACTGGGAGTTTGAGACTTTCTTTCTTTAGATTTTTATTTACTCTTTTTTTTCCCCTCTCCCTGTGAAAAACACGATGATTCTTTTATTGCGACTCAACGTAATTAAGTATATTTTTAACATAGGGGAATAATCCTTCTATGTAAGAAATACTAACAATTACAAATTACGTTAATCTTTTTATTAACCTAGGGCCTACTTTGCATATATAGCTGCAATCTTCAGTTTTACAAAAAAATTCTTAATTATCAATGATTTAAGCATTATTATATGATTAGAATTTGTTTTCATATGAAATTCGGTCATATATATATATATATATATATATATATATATACTGTGCAATATATATATATATATATATATATATATATATATATATATATATATATATATATATTATAAATTTAAATTCAAATAATATTAAAGCATATATAAAGGGTGTTTTTTAGAGGTATAGAACTTTAAATTGCAATAAAACAACGATGTATTATTCAATTGACATGAATTTTTTTTATTCGAAAGATAATCTTGTGGCATTACATTTTAAATATGATTTCTGGCATATGACTGCCACGGCTGGCTCGGATGTAGACCAATCTGGACGTCCAATTTTCGATGACTTTTTCCAACATTTGTGGCCGTATATCAGCAATAACACGGTGAATGTTGTCTTCCAACTGGTCAAGCGTTTGTGGCTTATCCTCATAGACCAATGACTTTACATAGCCCCACAGAAAATAGTCTAGCGGTGCTAAATCACAAGAACTTGGAGGCCAATTCACAGGTCCAAAACGTGAAATTAGGCGGTCACCAAACGTGTCTTTCAATAAATCGATTGTGGCACGAGCTGTGTGACAAGTTGCGCCGTCTTGTTGGAACCACAGCTCCTGGACATCATGATTGTTCAATTAAGGAATGAAAAAGTTAGTAATCATGGCTCTATACCGATCACCATTGACTGTAACGTTGTGACCTTCATCGTTTTTGAAGAAGTACGGACCAATGATTCCACCAGCCCATTAAGCGCACCAAACAGTCAGTTTTTCTGGATGTAACGGTGTTTCTACATACACTTGTGGATTAGCTTCACTCCAAATGCGGCAGTTTTGTTTGTTGACGTAGCCATTCAACCAGAAGTGCGCTTCATCGCTAAACAAAATTCGCTCATGAAAATCGGGAACAACGGCAATCTCGTTTTGGGCCCATTCGACGAATCTACGCCTTGCTTGATGATCGTTTTGATGAATTGCCAAAACCAAACTGAGAATAAATCACTTGAAGGCTGTTAAATCGGTCGCCATCTTGAAAGTAATGCCAACTTAAACTTCTATACCTGGAAAAAAACACTCTTTATATATATAAATATATATATATATATATATATATATATATATATTAAATTTATAAATAATATTAAATTTAAATAATATATATATATATGTGTGTGTGTGTGTGTGTGTGTGTGCTTTAATATTACTTGAATTTATTTACTCATGTTATAAACAAATTATCACTTAATATTACTTCATCTAATTATATTGAAAATATACAAATAGATATTGAGTTACTCTGATCTTATTTAAACTTCCATAGCATTAAACGTTTATTAATTGATCATGTATAGCAGCAAACATTCAATAAAACTAGTAAAATATTCAGATTGAAATTTTGATTGAATTACATAAAAAATTTGAGATGTTATTGATTTACAGTATCGTTACTGTGGCTAGTTTCTGTTTTAAAAGGTGTAAAGGAAACTGCATAGATTTCACAATTGGTACTTTATGTGATTCAAAGATTTTTTTTTCTAAAGTCTTTTGATTCTCTGATTAAATAAATCAGGGGTGGGGCCGACCTGTGCACGTGTGCCACAATGTAGCGGGGTGTTGTGACAGTAGCATGCAAAAACTTAAAAAAAAATTTGAAAAAAATAATAAAAACATTTTTTTTACAAATTTATTGAAATGCGGTTGAATTTGACAAAAAATAAAACCCTTCGGATTTATTTTAAATACACTTAAATGAGTTGCAATAGAAATACAGCAAAATTATCAAATTCCCAGCCCAAAACGACCACCTTTTTGCGGCACTGTACCGAATCGGAACACTATTAATCTTTGGGAAATGCAATTGAAAAGTGAAGATTTAACGCACTTCCTGACATTCAACATGAATAATACTACATCGAGTCAAAATCATGCAGAAAAAATTTCAAATCTTAGAACTGAATTTAAAACAAGATTTAAAGATTTAGTTCATTGGAAGACAAATTTTGTGTTTTTTTGCTTCGATTTTCTCAATAAAGATAGACTGCAAACCCAGACATATGCAAATGAAAAGTGATCGAGATTCAGCGCGACTTAAATTTGAAGTCAAATTCTTTGAAGTGGATGTGCTCGAATTTTACAAATAATTACCTGCCACGTTTGAAAATACTTGAAAATTCGCGTATGGAATTATTTCAATGTTTGGTTGTACTTATCGGTGCGAGCAGTTATTTTCAGGTTGTGGTTAGGAAAGGAAATAAATTTCCTGTTAGAAATAGTATTAATGGCGCTCATCTTAGGTCAGATTTGAAAGTAATCACTACGAACAAAATTTCTCTCGGAATAGGAAAGATAGTAGCAGAGAAGAGATGTCAAGTGTCCGAAAGTAAAAATTTAATTTTTCTTGCTCTTTTATATATGTTTATTATATATTGTATTATTCAAAATAAACCCACGTTTCGATAAATATTGATTTTTTTCTGCGGCCCACCTAAAATTAAACCTTGTTTATTTGGCCCCAGTTAGCCATTGAGTTTGAAACCCTTGGTGTACAGAATGCTCCAGCATTGTTGTGCGAGTTGGCGTTTCAAAGCGTTTTCACTCGCGAGATTTTGGAGTTTGAGAGGGCGTATTTTAAAATACATTTCTTGACAATTGATAAGAAGCAACCGATTTGTGTAAAATTGCGTCTTGACAGCTGGCCAATCAAAGTAAATTAAAGTTCAGAGGGCGTGGTAGACCAAAAATCGTTATCTATGTAAAAGACAGTGAATAGAAGTTCGTATCATACGAAAATCCATGCTGTTTGATGCTTAAGGAAAATAGTACTGGATGTTATAAACTTTTTTTCTCTGAAATTCTGTTTGGTTCTTGCAATAATTAAGAGTAAAATGTCAGCAATATATTATTTGAGTGACTACGATCATGGACGAGCAGTTGGACGACTGGAAGTAGCTCAAAGTGTCACCAGTGTAGCTTCTGCAATGGTTGTATCAAAGAGTGTCATTTTGCGATTAAAGAAGGCCGCTGAAATGCTTTACAAAAGCATGCCGTTGGTCGTGGTAGGAACACCACACCTTTAGAGGATCGCTATGTAGCCCTCATGGTAAAAATAAACAAATTTCCCGCATGGCAAGATAGCTGCAAACCTTGCAACCGCTACGCATGTTTCAGCAAGAACCATCTCACGACGATTAAATCAAGTTGGTTTGTATACACAGAAGCCTGTTCGTTGCATCCCACTTCAATCACGCCATCGTCCTGAGAGATTACGCTGGTGTAAGGAACATGCTGTTGATTTGGGATCACAAAAATTGGTCTAAATTGATGTTCTTCAGCGAATCTCATTTCAGAGTGACAAGTGATTTTTGGCCACTCAATTACTGTGGGAGAGAGCGTGGAGCACGTTATGCATAAAAGTTTGTTTGTGAACGTGATCGGTAATGCACAGGCGTAATGGTGTGGGCAGACATCGCCGAAAGACTCTTCGATAGTTTAGTGGTGAGCATGGAGAACATATGTAAATGTGCATTAGTGTCCGTAATAAACACCACATTTTACTAAGGT